>CM040240.1:61259130-61307555 GCA_022545495.1 Chrysanthemum lavandulifolium
TTCATTATAAACTTTTTAAGATTAAAAATGCATTTAATACACATTAATTAAATTTATAAATCACTTTAATTAATTGAGATTTTTAATTTAATAAGCATAAAACTTCTTAAGCATAAACTAATGCTTTAGAGCACTCGTTAAACACACCTTTTAGAATAGCTCAACTTATAAAATATCTTTTTTTGCTACAAAAGTTTATAAAAACTTTTATAAACAATGAAAACGAGCTTTTTAAAATTAGTATAATATATATTTAGTCAAATTATTTAGATGACTTTAAAATACTATTGATTAACACCCAAAATTTTGAAATAGGTATGAATTTAATTGATTGCCACAACTAAACATTTTTAACAATAAAATTAAATTTCAGTAATAATTAAAACTTTACATAATAATTCAAATAAAATTAAAACATTACAATACCTATTAAAAACTTCAAATAACAATCTAAGTTGTAGCGTGTCTTGATTGAATACTTGATTTCCTGCAGCTTTTATCGTTGTAGTTCGGGCAAAGATGGGTCGATTGGTGTGCATAGAATATGATGTCTTTTTCCCGTTTCTTTTGCCGCTCAAATTCAAGTTTTTGATGTTTTAGTTCAAATTTCTTTTCCCACATTTCCGCTGCTTTCTGATTTCTTCTTTCTTGCATCTCCAACTCATGTTTCTTTTGCTCCAACTCTTGTTTCTTCAACTCGAAATATTTGTCATTGTCGACTTCTTCTTTCCCATGCTTGCTTAATGATCTTCCATTTGTCGGCCACCCTTCAATATACTGAAGCCTTGGATTGATCGGAGGCGCATGATTTATTCTTATTTTTCTTAGCTTGGTCACGACCCATTGGTCACTCATCTCGAGTCTTTTCAAAATCGTGCACATCCGCATTTTTGTTCAAATTGAAACCATCATTTGAGCCGGTTTCAGAAGTCTTGGCTTTCTTTCGACCCGTATCTTGGTTCTCACAATGAGGCATCTCAACTTGCTTTCAAGCAACATACTCTCTCAAAAGTTTCCAACAATGCTCCCATTGAAAGGAATGATCATACACCACTAGGTATTCTGCACACGCTCTTTGGTAAATATTGAGGTCATTCTCACCACTTCCGTGTTTCTGTTGAACACTGTTGAAAATGGCACAAAATGCACCGACTCTAGGACGAACCCTATTTTTCCACTTGCTAATGATCGAGTTGTAAGTTCTGTTTGCACCAACTTCGTTTTCAAAGTAATCAATAACCTTCTCCCAAAATCCCTTAGCCTTCATAGAGTTTCCCATAACGCTATTTTCGGACACATCACACCTAGCTTTGCACAACGCCACCTCTTCCTCAGTTGTCCAATTCGACGAATCATTCTTGGCAGTATTCTTTTTTGCCTTTGTAGCTCATTTTATAGGCTTTTTAGTTTTGACCGGTGACATCTCTTCGACATGAGAATCGTCGTCATTATCATTATCATTTGAAACCGAATCGTGAGCCGAACCTTGACCCATAGAATAATCTTGAGTCGGATAACCCGAACCAGTTCCCACATAAAAATCTGGATTATTGTATAATTGTTCTTAAAATCACAAGCAACAAGATTAATGTGGTTAACCAGAGAATACGGTTGATGATTTGAGTGGGAAGACATCGATGAATCCATTGTTGACTGGTACAACCCTTCCGTGATTGGAAAAAGATTGTTGGGATGAGCTTTGACGGGATTGGCTTTGTTGTTGTTGGTTGTTATTATAGGGTGGGTTGAATGGACAATTTTGATAAAATGGGTTGTGAGTTTATTGTTGTGGAGGTACTTGCGAATGATAATCAAAACTAGTGGTTCGAAAATTCACGGTTGGTGATATATTGGTTAACCGGAAATTTGGATCCGTGTTAAATGCGGAATGTTTTCTTGCAATCGAGGTTTTCGGCCTTTTGATTGGGATGTTTTCTTAGACATGGTGAAATAAGAATGAAGAAGTGTTTGAATTGTGCTTTATGTGGAGGTATTTATAGGTAAATTTTTAAATTAAAAAAAAAATTATTAGTATTATTACTAGTTTTTTACAATACAAACGTTACCCAACGATAACATTCAATTTTTTTTTTTTTATATACAACGAAACGTTACCCAACAAATAACATTCATTTTTTTAGCCTCGCCCGACGTAGCCCACGTTTACACATATACACAAAATATTGGACGATCGTTGATCTCGAAACACAAAAAAAGAAATTGATCGCTAGGCGATCAACACCCACAAAAGAAACGATCAATCGCTTAGTCGATCGATCAGTCAATCGAACTTCTTATTGCGTCCAGCCTAAGTGTTCACCTTTAAAATATATGAACAATGAAAAAATCTCATTAGTTGCTAATACGATATCTATCAATTAATTTTTTTTATCATTAATTAAAATAGAAAAACAAACACTTATTTAAGAGATTCTGAAATAACATTTTGGGCATATAATCGTTAGCTAGTATTGCTAAATACATGTATTTTAACTCAACATTTTTTTCAAAAATAATTTATTTTAGGCGAATCAAGATTGTTTAGAACCTCAATTAAATTACCCCTAAAACCTATAATATTTACACCAAGTCAAGAATTTTGGGTAGTGGCTGTCTATGAAGGTCCTACCCATGTAAATACACACACTTATTAACTAGATACTAAATAAAGAACAAAAATAAAGTCACTAGTGTAGTTAATTTGAAACCCAAAACAACCCTCTTAATTACTTTAATTAAACCAATTAAATACACACAAAAAAATATCTACATCACTAATCTACTATAATTTTTCCACAACAATAGAAAACAAAATCCACTATAACGTTCTTTTCATCATCTAAAAATTTCAAATTCTCATTATTCCCTTTTTAAAAACCTTCACTTTCCTCTTCCCTTCATCTCAAGAATCACTTGTTCTTCTTCCCCACACACACTAAAAACACACACACGCACAAGCCGACTTTATCGCTAAAAAACACCGACCATCACATACCCAATACACACACTTACACACGATCTCACCCCTATTAAATCGGCCCACTTACCCTCTAACCGCCATTAAAAAACCATAAAAAGCTTCAAATACTCACTCTCTGTTCATCAAGGTCAAAACTTTTTTACACCACTTTTATTAACTCAAAAAACCCACAAAAACCCTTTAAGGATCTGACCCATATCACCTTTTTTTTAAACCTTTTTACCGTTATAAAAATACCACAAAAGCTTCAAATACTCACTCTCTGTTCAGTAATTTTTAAAAAAATTACACCACTGTTAATAACTCAAAACCCAGAAAACCCTTGAAGGATCTGACCCAGAAAAAAAAAAAATGTTAGGGGTAAAAGTGTTGTTATGGTAATTTTGATGATGGGCCTGTTTGGGATATTGGTGAAAGTTGAGGGGTTGGGAGTGAACTGGGGGACTATGGCTTCACATAAGATGGATCCAAAAACTGTAGTTCAGATGATGAAAGATAATGGGATTAATAAAGTGAAATTATTTGATGCTGAAAGTAGTACTATGAGTGCACTTGCTGGTTCTGGTATTGAGGTTATGATAGCTATACCTAATGATCAACTAGAAGCTATGAATGATTATGGTAGAGCTAAGAAATTTGTTCAGAGGAATGTTACTAGATATAATTTTAATGGTGGTGTTAATATCAAGTAAGTAATCTTTTTTATGGCTTATGAGTTTATATGATTTCTGTTAGTATATTATAATTGTTTTTTTTTTTGGCTTACTAGTTTATTTTGATTTAAAGATGAAATATAAAGTTTATAAATTAGATAAGCTAGAGAATAAGCTTATCAAATATGAGCCCAAATTATATAAGTGGAAAAAAAAAACCTTATTTTTGGTTTTAGTATGTTCATTAATATTTGTCAAGTTTGGAATATTTTAGCTGGGAATATTTTTGTGGAGTTGTAATTTGTGCTTATATATTAGTTTTTTATGTTTGGGGGTTATGATATTTTGGGGGTTGTGTGAAATTTGTGCTTTAAAGGGTTGTACTATTGATAAAGGGGGTGTTTGGGATTGCTTATTATTTCGGTATATATATAGTTTTTACTTTTTAGCGGTTTTTTGTTCTAAGCAATTTCTTGAAAGAAATTTTTGGGAAAATTAAGCTGGTTTGAGACATGTATATTTCCAAACTGGTTATCTTATAAGAATTCTAAAAAGATCAGTTTAATTATTTTATAGTAAAACAAGTTGTTTAAAAAAGAAATACCTAACATGTTTTGATGCTATGCGAGATATGCTTATACTTTTTAGTGTAGAATATAAATAAACTGGTGCATTTTTTCTGACCATTTAATATTTTAAAGAAGCAAGTGGTTTAAATAATCAACTCCAAACACTCCAAAATATCTGAGTTATGACTTATGAAGCTATGAACAGTTTGTACCTAATGCCGCATTATTACATTTATGTTTACTACATTGCCTACCATAGAACATGAATGCAAATTATTTTGTGGCCCCTTGTTATGAAAATATATGTGCTTCAGGTTGTAGTATGCTTTTAGAAAGTGTTCTTTTAGGTACCGGAAAACCTTGGCCACGAGCTGCTCTTAGGGGATGTTTGGCTAAGCTTCAAAGCTTATGTGTTTTCGAATAACCCCCAAAGCGATCAATAGTTTTTTTCAAATTATAAAAATCCTGTACTTTTTGGGAGCTGTAGGATATTCTTTTAAAGGGTTGTAAATTACAATAACAGTGCATCAGTCCTGGACTCCTGGTCATTTAGGATATTTATGTAAATCATGTGTGCTTATTTGTTGCTTTCAAGCAACTTCCAAAATATATGGATCTCAATATCTTCTTTATTATTATAACTTTCTAGTTTAGTATTTTAAAACATCATAAAAGTTAAGTTTCTTAATATGTACGTATTTTGTGATTCTTTATAGTAATTGCTTAAAATATATAATTTGGTTACTTTTTTAATTTTTTATCTGTTTTTTGTAACAGATATGTAGCTGTTGGTAATGAACCATTTCTGAAATCATATAACGGCTCGTTTTCAAAACAACCTTCCCAGCACTACAAAATATCCAAAATGCCCTTAACGGCTGGTGTCGGTAACACAATCAAAGCCACTGTACCGTCCAACGCTGATGTTTATGGTTCTCCAACCGACAACCCGGTCCTCTGCTGGTCGGTTCCGACCTGACATCAACGACCAAATGGTCCAACTTGTGGACTTCCTAGCAAAAACAACGCCCCTTCACAGTCAACATATACCCATTTCTAAGTCTTTACGGAACGATGATTTCCTATCGATTTTGCCTTCTTTGATGGTACACCCCAACCTGTTGTCGATAATGGGATTCAGTATACTAACGTGTTTGATGCTAATTATGACACTTTAGTGTCGGCTTTAAAGGCAGCTGGGTATGGTGACATGCCGATTATTGTTGGGGAAGTTGGGTGGCCCACTGATGGTGACAAAATGCCAACATTAACATGGCGTATCGATTCTACAACGGGCTTCTACCACGTCTTTTATCAAACAAAGGGACACCACTTCGACCCGGTGCCATTGAAGTTTATCTTTTTGGGCTAATTGATGAGGATGCCAAGAGTATTGCACCTGGTAGCTTTGAACGACATTGGGGTATTTTCAGATACGATGGTCAACCAAAGTTTGCGATGGATATTGCAGGTCGAGGGCAAAACAGTGTTTTGGTACCGGCTCAAAATGTTCGTTACCAAGCGAATAGTTGGTGTGAGTTTAACCCAAATGCAAAGGACCTGAGCAAGCTCGGTGAGAATATTAATTATGCATGCACATTTGCTGATTGCACACCACTCGGGTATGGTTCTTCATGTAATGGGTTGGATGCGAATGCAAACGCATCGTACGCATTTAATGCATATTACCAGGTGCAAAATCAAGACGAGATGGCGTGTCAGTTTCAAGGTTTGGCTAAGGTCACGACGCTTAATATATCGACTGAGACTTGCAGGTTCAATATTCAGATTGTTGGGACTTACTCATCGGCTACGCGTACTTCAGCCTACTTATTTGTATACGTTGTTGCTCTCATCTTTTTTGTTATAGATTTCATTTATCGTGTAGATACCTAAATTTATTGTCATTTTGAGCGACACCGTTGGTGATTTATGATTGACGATACATTTGATTATCGGAAGTTTTCTGAAATTATACTATTTTCATCCATTTCTGTCATTGTTTATCTTGCTTGTTTTGTTCAGTTGCAGTTTTATTCGTTGCTTGTTAGTTATTTCTTTGCTCGTCCGATTGTAATATAACGTTGTATATATTGACTATAGGTACAAACATTATGTTACATAACATGTTATGGAAACTGATTAAGAATTTTGACTTTGACATTGTCTTTGTTTTAAAAAGAAAAAGGTGTTTGATGGGATATTTTAAGGCATTATTTTTGGATCCATGTCCCAAACTTTAAGGGCAAGTGTTGGTGACAAAACTGAGTAGAAGCTCTTATATAGGACTGTCGAGAACTCGTGCCATTATTACAGTTGATCACCATTTTGTCGACATCAGCATTAACGACACGTATATCAGTACCTTCTAGGGCTACTACTATTGGAGTTTCATCGTGTGGATGGTTTTATCGACCATTGAGTGATTGAATTAAGACGTTATATGTCATTTCGTAGATCTCTTTACTCATAGATATACCTAGATGTGACCTGCCTAATTGGCCTGTTGACCTCTGTCTGCTTTAAAATAAAATATTTAAGACAATTACTTTTTGATCAAATGAGCTAAAAAGTTTTTGGTTATGAATGGCAGGGGAAAAGGAACGTCGAATATGGTGAATTTATTGCTTATAGGTGTAATTGTATTGAGCTTATTTGGTTCAAATGTAAAAGGATTGGGTGTGAATTGGGGTACCAAATCTACGCACCAATTGCCACCTGATACGGTAGTTCAGATGTTGCAAGATAATGAAATTAAGAAGGTCAAGCTGTTTGACGTTGACTCAACTGTCCTAAATGCCTTGGCGGACACTGATATCGAGGTCATGGTTGGCATCAAGAATGTTGAACTCGAAGCAATGACTAATAAGACTTATGCTGTGGACTGGGTCTACAACAATGTTGTCAGCTATGTTGACAAGAAAGTCAAGATAACGTACGATGTGACTCCTTAACACATAGTATTCTTTGTTTAGTTTACAAGAATTCCATCTCATGAGTGTGATTGTGCAGGAGTGTTGCTGTCGGTAATGAGCCATTTCTAAAGGAATATGAGGGCAGGTTTATCAACTCAACACGTCCCGCATTAGAAAGAATCCAAAAGGCTCTTAATGATGCCAAAGTCGGAGACAAGATCAAGGCCACGGTTCCATTCAATGGGGATATTTTCATGTCCCCACCGTGGAAGCCATTACCATCTGCTGGAATTCTCCGTCCCGAAGTTGAAGATGAGGTTGAAGAAATAGCCGATTTTCTTGGCAAGAATAATGCTCCATTTATTGTCAATATCCACCCATTTTTAAGCCTCACGGTGGGTGACGGTGGTTTCCCCATGGAATATGCATTTTTCAACGGTGACATCTCCATCCAAGATGGCGATATCGAGTACACCAATTTTTTTGATGCAAAGTACGACACTTGTGTATCGGCTTTAAAAAAAATTGGTCATGAGAACATGACTATTGTCGTTGGTGAGATAGGTTGGCCCACCGATGGCAGTAAGTGGGCCAATAACTCCCTTGCTTCAAAGTTTTATGATGACTTCTTACCACGAATATCAGCCAAAAAAGGGACCCCTTTACACCCTGATAACATCAAGTGTACCTTTTGAACTCCTTGACGAGGATACAAGAAGTACACTTCACGGAGACTTTGAGCGCCACTGGGGTATCTTTAACTACGCTGGTCAACCGAAATTCAAGAATGCTACATTTGTAGGGGCCAAAGATGTCAAATATCAATCTAAGAAGTGCATTTTGAAGGACGACGCATCATTTGACAAACTAAAACTGACCCAGAACATGCTTTATGCATGTGAGATAGCGGATTGTAGTGCATTTGCAGAAGGTGGATCATGTAGTGGACTTGATGATGTTGGCAAGTTATCTTATGCCTTGAACGCGTTTTTTCAAGTGGCTAACCAGTCCGATGATAGTTGTGAATTTGGAGGGATAGCCACTCAAGTTGACAAAGACCCGTCTACAGATCTTTGCAAGTTCAATATCCAAATCAAGCCATATGACCCGTCTGAATCATCATGGACGTCATGGTTTTCATCTTCACATATCACCGATGCTCCCTCTTTCACTTTGTTGGTTTTGGTTTTCTTAGCCATGGGTTCATTAATTTTGGTTTAGTTAACAGGATCATAAAAAATTACTTAGACTAATTCCTCAAATGGATAAAATAACTATATTAATAATCGTATTGTTATATGTCTAGATATAACCTTTGAGTCGTTATTGTTCAGCCTACACTCTTAAAAAAAATGAAAAATGTTCAATGTTTATGCAATTTTGTCTCTCTGGATATAACTGAATTCTAGTTGTTCCTTCAAGATATAGTGTGCCAATTAACGATTTCATAACTACATGTCTACATCGAAGGCTTTTTCTGTAGATATATTGATAAGATAGTTCAGCAGACCAAACTGCATCAACTATTGTGATCCTAAGTGTCATAATTCGTGTTAGGGTCTACCAAAAAGGCAAAAAGGCTGGGTAAAGTGTCTGTTCATATGTCGTGAACGAGAAATCCTTTACTAATATGCTTCATTTCGTCTATTCCCTTTAGTTAACAATGTAATGCGAGATCCACAAAGTTCAGCTACTAATCTACCATAGTTTTGTGATTTAGCATATCAACTTTATCATTGTGCTACTAAACCATTCTGTGACACACCACATGGATGGATCACTTTCAAGTTCCTAATATCAGAATCCTTTGTCGGCTTTTCTGTGCTAACACAACATATGATTTCAATTTGTTTGCAGAAAAGGCATACTTGAATTCTTTAAACTTAAGCATGTACCAAATCCAACACAAACTTAACTGTAAAGCACCAAAAGGTTCAAAACACATGTGACTATGAGTCACAGATATCACATCAAATCTAACCACAAGACTAGTAATCTAGTATATGTATACGAGTTATGTCACATGCTCGTCACCCGCCAATATTAGATTCAGTTATGTATTTACCCATCCAGTGGGTAACATTCTGAATTATTTTTTGTTAACGAAACTATTGTTACTCCTTCTTTGTTAAGTAAAACTAGCAACACGCTACAATATACCGTAAAAAAAAAAAAAAAAAAAAAACGACACTCAAAACATAATCATGAACATACGATAATCTTACCTACTAAAAACACTAAAGATAGGTTTTGGGTTGTATCCAAACTTCTGGCTAAAGTTACTCGAACATGTGCTTATTGTCTAAAAAGATGAACGAAGGTTAGGTTTTGACCTTTTTAAAAAAAAAAAAAAAACACCAAAACAAAACGGCTTATGGATGAGGTTTTCTCTGTTTAGATTATCTAGAGATACTGAGTCTTTGACTCGGTGTGAAAGGTTTATGGATATTTAAATATATGTACGTCCGGATTTGAACTCGAGACTTCGGGATTGCACACATTACGTATGAGAGTTGATGTTAATAATTAATATATAAAATGTTATTATTAATTATTATTCAAGAAATAAAACATAACGATAGTTAAATATTTAACGAGGTTTGGCTAACGGTCGTTAAATGTAAACTACAAGGACTAAGAATGAAATTAGTAGACAAGAAGGATCCGGAATCCCTTTGGGATGGCTTGGCGGTCGGCTACCCAACCCAAGGAGGTGGGATTTCTTGGTCATCAAGTTTTGAGAATGATATATACAAACCCTTGTATTCATTATTCTCCAAACCTCGATCACCAATATACCTAATTCTCCTCTTTTCCTCTTTCTTTTTTGTGTCGGTCGAACACCCTCACCATAAGGGTTTCGATTTTGCTCAACTAAAGAAACAAGTATTTGGTTTTATTTATGATTCAAGAAACTAGTTTTTCACATCAAATCGCTAATAAGACGCGCAGACAAGAACGAAGGACAAGCACGCTGAGCTTGTGTTTTCTTGGTGGTCGATTCTTGTGTGGGTCGAATTTTATAAACCCTAAATTAGGGTTTTGGGTTTTGTTCTTGTTCTAAATCATCGTTTGATTCTTGAATTCTTAAAAGTACGCGACTTTCTTGTTTGGTTAATTATTTACATATATTATTCCTATTTACTCACCGCACGCTTTGATGATGTTATTTGTTTTATATAATTGTTATGAGTATTAAATTCCAACAAATGGCATCACGAGCCGTTAATATGATGTAATTAATCATCAAACACATAAAATTGAATCTTTATGATTATATGCATGTTTTTTATGGTTTCTAGGGTTTTGAATTGAAACCCTAATTTTTTAATAATAGGGTCGATTACCCTTATTTTATTTAATTAGGTTTTAATTTTGTAAAACTTGTAGAAACCCTAGGATTGCATGCTAATTTTATGTGGTTTATTAATGAATAATTGTTATGTGACATGTAATATGCGTATCTTGGGTGATAATTGTTATGCGGAATCCATGGTGGAACATGCATGTTTTGCCATGGAGTTTTGTTTGTGATAAATTGTTTAGTTGATACACACATGTTCTATTTATTTAATAATTCTTGAATTGGGGAAGACCTCAATTATAACTAATAAAAATTTGTTATGTGCTAATTGGTATATTATTAACTTTGGCTTAAGCAATCGACTTGTCGATGTATGTGGCTCAGCTACCTTGTAGGTGAAAGCCCTAGTTAATGTATGCATTTATTTACGCCTAGAATTGTTTATTAGAGTTTATTGAAATAATTATGCATGTGGCTAATTGTTTTTACATATGTTAAATTGTTTAGTTATATGTTTATATTATTTGAGTGTGTTTAATTTTTATTAAAGTGTTTTTTTTGTTTATAAATTGTTTGACATGTTAGTAAGCAATAAAGGTTTTTTGAAATATAAATTAAATGGACTAAATAATGGCGAAATTGATTTGTTATCTAAGAATTATTCTTGAACTTTTAATCGATTGATGCGATCGTACTAAATGGTTAGAACGGCTCACCCACTAGAACAAACTATAAAGGGGTTGTTTAAGAAGTGCACAATTGTAATCGAATGGATGTCTAAGGTTATGCTTCGCTTACACGGTCCTCGCCCCCGTGAGTTCGATTGAGCTACCTAGTATAACCATTCTATGTACGAAGCATCTTAGTGCAAAGTTGTAAGTTTCTCAACACATCGATTAAAACTTTGTAGAATTCAATCTTAGCAATTAAAATCTAATGTAAGTTTTTCGAAAATTTTATGTTATAAAGTTGTATGCATGCTTCTTTATACATAAGTTTTGATTACGTCAAAATTGTACCCTTTAAATTTAAGTTTATGCCATCTAATGATATGAAACACTTGAAATTGTAATTTAGTTATGTGAGACCTTGATCTAGATTACAATAACGAGGTGAATTATTTTGTTGTGTGAGACCTCGACTTTATGATTTGCGGTTTCTAAATTAGACAACTTAATTAAGTTAGTTAGTGAGACCTATGAATTAAGGCATAAGATGGGATGAAACATGCTTACGCTTTGCATTAATTGTTTTGGCAAAATTGTAAATCCCATAACTTTTGGAATTGAAAACTTGTTTGTCAATTATCGCTTTTCAACGACACCTATTAAATACTTTCACCACTAGCGGATCAACCGATGTGGTGAAACTATGATAATGAGGATCCAAAATTCAAGAAAATACTATGGTTAATATGAATATTGACCAAAGGGTATTTTATTTTCTTGAATGTTTACTTATCGAAAGTACTAACTTTTGAACTTTTATTTCGTAGAAATGGCTCAAGTGAATCATCGCGACTAGCCTCGCTGCTCAAATCTATGTTTGATCGAGAGAAATTGATTGGTAGTGCGAATTTCAATGATTGGTATCCAACTCGTAATTGTCTTGAGGGTTGCCAAAAGACTCAATTATTTGACCACGCCTTGTCCTCCCGAACTCGCGGTGATGCTCTCTCAAGCACGAGCCGCATGGCAACTGAGTATGACAAGTATAATGAGGTCGCTCGCATTATGCTCGGGAGTATGAACTCAAGCTTGCAAAAGCAATTTGAGAATTACTTCCTAATCTCATCTTGGAAGAATTGCAAAGGTTGTTTGAAAAGCCCGCGATCAGAAATTGTATGATTTGATAGATGCTCTTCATAGTTGCAAGCAAGGGAAGGGAAACCGTAGCGCCCAACGCTCGAAATGATGAGTTACATGGACCGGTGGGCGTCTCAACTATGTCTACCCTAATGACATACAAATTGGCTCGATCAATGGATCCCTTAACAAGGAATTTGATGGTTCGTGCGAATTATAATATGCATTGCACGGGAAGACAACAATGAGGTACATGCAATGCTCATTGATTACGAGAAAGGTTTGCCCAAGAAGGCCTCTACACTGCGGTTTTGACCATCCGAAGGGTAGAATTTCTAAGCCTAATAAGCCGCTAGCGAACAAGAAAGGGAAAGGTAAGGGTAAAGTTGATAAGGAAAACAAGTTATGACTTATCAACAAGAACCCAAGTACCCTCCCAAAAGCGTGAGAATCCAAGAGGATCAGCTTGTCATCACCGCACCGAGGTTGGACACCTGGAAGAGGAATTGTCCACTATACCTTGATGAGTCATGCAATAAGAGGTATAAAAATATCGCACCGTGGCGATGACTTCGTACTCTTTTGATGATAGAATTATTTGCTTTTCCTCATAAAATAAATTCTCGGTATATGATAATCGGATGTGGTATTCACATTTGTAATACATCGCAGGGACTTAGAGGAGCAAGGAAGCTTGCCTATGGAAAGAATACCGCACGTGGGTAATGGAGCACATGCAATCGTTGAAGCTATAGGCACGTTTGATTTAGTTTTACCTTCGGGTTTAGTACCGCTATTAAACGATTGTCATTACGCACCTTCCATTGTTGGGGTGTCGTTTCATTTCCTTGTTAAAAGATATTGGTTTCGTTCATACATTTACTGATTATGGAATTTATGTTTCTTTAAATGATGTTTTTTACTTTAATGTTATTCTAGTAAATGGTGTATTTGAAATTGATATGCATGATAATGTGATTGATAAAAATAATTATGTCTTTAGCATCAATAATAAAAGAATCAAAGGTGATTTGGATTCTTCATTTCTTTGGCATTGTAGACTTGCTCATATAGGCAAGAAACGCATGCAACAATTGCAACACAATGGGCTTTGCAAGACATCAATGATGAATCATTTGATAAATGTGAATCTTGCATATCCGGGAAGATGACCAAGAAACCTTTACAAATAGTTTAGAAAGGGCTTCGATCTTCTTGGTGTGATACATCTTCGACGATGTGGACCACTAAGACATGTGTCAAGAAAAGGTGCTAGCTACTTTAACCTTATCGATGATTTCATCGTTATGGTTATGTTTATTTACTTAAACATAAACATGAAGTCTTTGAAACATTTAAGGTTTTAAGAGTGAAGTAGAACGCAACTAGGAAAGAAGATTAAAGCTCTTCGATCCGATAGAGGTGGTAAAATATTTAAGCCAAGAGTTTAAAGATTATCTAGTCGAGTGTGGTATCGTCCAAGAACTCACATCTCCATATACTCCACAACAAAATGGTGTATCCGAGAGAAGGAATCGTACATTGCTAGACATGGTGCGATCGATGTTTAATCTTACAACTCTTCCCTTATCCTTTTGGGATTATGCTTTGGAAACTTCGTTCGCATATTGAATATGGTTCCAACTAAGAAGGTTGATAAGACTCCTTATGAAGTGTGGTATGGGAAAGCTCCCAACTTGTCTTACTTAAAGGTGCAGGGTTGTGAGGCGTTTGTTAAACGTGACTCTACTGATAAGTCGCAACAAAGATCGTTAAGTGTGTCTCCGTAGGATACCCAAAGGAAACTATGAGTTACTACTTCTACTTTCCACCGAAACAAAGTAATTGTTGCTAGGTATCGAGACTTTCTTGAAAAGGATCTCATATCTCATGAATTCGGTGGGAGAGTTTATGATCCGGAAGATGATCAAGAAGATACAACACCTTCGAAAACACTAGCCAACCTCAAGTAGAACACGAAAGTCAGGCGTTCCACCTAAGATTGAAGTGGTTCCCATTCGTGAGATCCGAGGGCTACTGCGTGCACTGAGCGCCTATGTCTCAACGTAGAAGGCGAGGAAAATTTGTTAGGGGATCTTGGTGAACTCCGCTAACTATAAAGTCGCCATGATGAGTCCGAAAAGGAAAAATGGCGCGTTGCAATGAATGGGAAATGCAATCCATGAAAGATAACGAAGTCGGATAGAGGTTGACTTACTCCAAATGCTAAGGTAGTTGGAAGTAAGTGGCTCTTTAAGATAAAGACCGACATGGATGACAATGCACACACCTATAAAGCTCGTCTTGTAGCCCAAGGGTATACTCAAACCTATGGGGTAGACTACGAGAAGACATTTTCTCCTGTAGCGGACATTAGAGCTATTAGGATTCTTATAACCATAGTTGCAGTACTATGACTGTGAGATATGGCAAATGGATGTCAAGATCGCTTTCTAAACGGTCGCCTAGATGAGGACATCTATATGGCGCACTGAAGGGTTTGTGAATCCAAAGTTTCGAGCGTGTATGCAAACTTCAAAGATCCATTTATGGATTTAAGCAAGCATCAAGGCAATGGAACAAGAAGTTTGATGAAGAAATCAAGAAATTTGGTTTCACTCAAAATCTTGATGAGCCATGTGTATCACAAAGCTAGTGGGAGTAATGTTATTTTCCTTGTCTTATATGTCGATGACATATTGATCATGGAAAAGACATTCCAAGTATGCAAGATGTAAAGTCTTATCTTGAGAGTGCTTTTCTATGAAGGACTTAGGAAGCAAGATTTATTCTGGGAATCAAGATCTATCGAGATAGATCAAGGTGGTTAATTGGATTAAGCCAAAGTGCTTACATTGATAAAATATTAAAGAGATTCAGTATGCAAAATTCCAAGAAGGGATATTTGCTGATGCAAGTTGAACATGGCTTAAGTAATAAACTATGCGCGTCAACACCTGAAGAGGTGGCTTACATGAAGAAAGTTCCTTATGCTTTGGTTGTAGGATCTATCATGTATGTTGTAAGATGTACAAGGCCCGATGTGGCGTTTGCACAAAATATCACCGGTCGGTATCAACAGAACCTGTGTGAAACATCGGCAGTCGTTAAGAACATTCTTAAGTATCTAAGGGCTACTAAAGAAATGTTTCTAGTGTATGGAGGAAACCATATGCGAACTTGATGTTACTGAGGTTTTTGCGATCGTCATTCCAAACCGATAAAGATGATATGAAGTCTCGGACGGGTTATATCTTTGTCATTAATGGAGGAGCATTGTTGGAAGAGCAAGAAGCAAACAACAGTTGCGATGTCTATTACTGAGTCGAGTACATAGGTCGCTTGAGTCTGCGATGGAAGTCGTTTGGATTAGGAAATTCATTTCGGGACTTGGAGTAATGCCCTCAATCGAATTACCTTTAAATGTGTATTGTGACAACTCTGCTGCAATAACATTTGCCAATGAGCCCCGAGTCATGAAGGGCGCGGACATTTTCCTCGTCGATATCACTATGTTCGAGAACAAGTTGACATGGTGAAATCAATCTACTCAAAGTTCATACAGATGAAAATCTAGTCGATCCCTTTACGAAGCCTTTGCCAAAAGAAAACTTACCGACCATGTCGATGGGATAGGACTTCGCTTAGCTAGTAGTTTCATGCGGATCTGTGATTAGTATTTGGATAAAGGATGTTATGAACAAATATTACTTTAATGAAATAAAATAGTTGTTTATGTTTATTTTTCATTTTCTTAATATTATATCCTATATTTGCATGTTTAATCCGTGAATAACTTATGTTATTCTAAATAGTCCGTTGTCAATCAATGATGTGGGAATGTCATTGAATTAAGACAAATATGAGTTTTGGTAGAATATATTTTTAAAGTATATTGATCGTGGGACATACCAGATTCATGATATTCAATGAATTGAATATAAGACTCATCCCAACTTTACATGATGATACTTTATGGGTCTTTGTCATTAAGTATATCATGAAGTGTTTATCCTCGGACTTGAGATACCGGATAAGCGATATGAATGTAGTGCATTTGTGTAAGATAGTCTAACGCTATCCGTAATCGGTAGTTATAAGGGCTATTTTGGAAGTGTTACAAAGTTCATGAGTTATGTTTGTAGTCAAGAGAATTTGTTCATTTGAATTTGTTTCAAAGCATAATACTATATTTGGGCCTCGTAGGGTTGACAAGATGTTTGTATGGCCATACCCAAGATCTATCCGGAATACGCTCGATGATTTGGTAATCTTGTTCAATCGAATACAACGAAATGAATATTAACTTATGAAATGACTTGATCCATATTCATAGTTAATGTAGTATTAGTAACAAACAGATAAGTAAAAATGATGAATCATTAAATGGTTTTTTCCAGGAGACCATACTCGATTTGATCTGGGGGCGTTGGCGTGTGAAAGCTAGACTAACCAATGTCATTAATATATTTAGTAATATCCAAGTGGGAGCTGAAAGGTTTTATGGATATTTAAATATATGTATGTCCGGATTCGAACTCGAGACTTCGGGATTGCACACATTACGTATGAGAGTTGATGTTAATAATTAATATATAAAATGTTATTATTAATTATTATTCAAGAAATAAAACATAACGATAGTTAAATATTTAACGAGGTTTGGCTAACGGTCGTTAAATGTAAACTACAAGGACTAAGAATGAAATTAGTAGACAAGAAGGATCCGGAATCCCTTTGGGATGGCTTGGCCGGTCGTGGGCTACCCAACCCAAGGAGGTGGGATTTCTTGGTCATCAAGTTTTGAGAATGTATATATACAAACCCTTGTATTCATTATTCTCCAAACCTTGGATCACCAATATACCTAATTTCTCCTCTTTTTCCCTCTTTCTTTTGTGGCCGGTCGAACACCCCTTACCATAAGGGTTTCGATTTTGCTTAACTAAAGAAACAAGTATTTGGTTTTATTTGTGATTCAAGAAACTAGCTTTTCACATCAAATCGCTAATAGTACGTGTGTACAAGAACGAAGGATAAGCACGCTTGAGCTTGTGTTTTCTTGGTGGTCGATTCTTGTGTGGGTCGAATTTTATAAACCCTAAATTAGGGTTTTGGGTTTGTTCTTGTTCTAAATCATCGTTTGATTCTTGAATTGCTAAAAGGTACGCACTTTCTTGTTTGGTTAATTATTTACATATATTATTCCTATTTACTTCCGCTGCATGCTTTGATGATGTTATTTGTTTTATATAATTGTTATGAGTATTAAATTCCAACAAGGTGTACGGGAACAAACCGAGGTATCCCCATAACCGTTTCTAAACATTTCCCTTGCCACACTCAAAATTCATATGTGTGTCTATCTAAGAGAGTTAATAAAACACGCGCATAAGAGCATCATCATTGCACAAAGCTATTAAAGACTTTTTCTAGATTAAACATTAGTTATTCCATTTAATAAGCTATACAAAAAAGCTTTTCTATAAAATCTCTATTAAAGACTTTTTCTAGATTAAACATTAGTTATTCCATTTAATAAGCTATACAAAAAAGCTTTTCTATAAAATCTTCTTTAATGCCAAAAGTCATGCAATAGCTTTTTGTATACCCCACTTGTTTCAATTAAGTCTTCAATTAATGAAAATCGCTGAGTAGTTTTTTGTTAAACGCTGCTATGAACCAAGCCATTCTTATACAAGTATTTAGTAAAATTTTTGTTACAATGCGCCAAGTCATCTAAAAAGCTTACTAGACGGTGAAAGTCTCTTGTAAAATGATGCATTGCAGTTGCTCTAAGAAACAAAACAAGTAAGACGGGTAAACGAATGTGGGTTTCCCTGTTTATGTTGCCATCCGTTTACCCGAGGAGGGCGAGCCTTTGGACTCAGATATATGCAACCTCACCAGGTTAATCCCGAGACTGTTTCCGACCATTCCCTCGCCACCTTTAAATGTACACACCTAGCGAGATTTGAACTCCTATCTCTTGTTTGAAAGCCGAAGAAGACCTTACAACTAAAAAACAAAACAAGTGATTGTTGTTAAATGATAGATGAGGGACCTCTTTTGAAACTTCCATAAACACCACCCTTCATAAACTACTTTCAGAAACGACGTCGTTTGACACATTTCCCCCAAATTAATAATCGATTCAAAACCCTAGAAATCAAAAAATTACGCGCGCTTAAATCTAAACAAATTATTATTATGGCAATCGCTAGAACTGGTGTCTTCGTTGATGACTATTTGGAGTGTTCGTTATCTCTTATATCACATATTATTTTATAAAATTTTTGAATTTTATAAAAATTTGATTTAATTTTTTTTATGTTTATAGATGCAAGTACATTGCCAGCTGAGTTACAGAGGCTGTTGAATACTATTAGAGAGCTTGATGAACGTTCTCAATGTACGTCTCTCTCTTTTTTTAATAATTTTTTCATACTAATAGGTATTTGATGTATACATACAATACAAAAACATTATATCATATTATACGCGGATAATCAGTTCAAAATGTATCCAACTTGTCAAAAAATTCTTTAGCGTGTGTCAACCTAATTTTTTCCTGTTAAATACACCAACCGCCTAAGAGCAAGGGGTGTCGTGGGTTGCCCACTTCTCTTCATTTGGGCCTCACGTGTGCCACATCACCTCCACATCACTCCAACACACTAACTAAAAAATACCTCCCAATCACAACTTACTCACTTCTCTTCATTTGGGCCCCACCGACCCTCATTTTATTTTTTTAAAAACATATAATCAGTTTATTTAAAACAAATGCATGAAGTGGTGAGGCCCCTTGGTGTGGTGGCAAGGAGCAAAACAAAGTGGCGAATGGTAAAGTATTTGTCGTATTCATATCGTTGAAGTGGCGAATTGCAAAGTGGTGAGGCCCCTTGGTGTGGTGGCGAGGAGCAAAAAAAAGTGGTGAGCTTCCATGTAGGATTCGGCGAGAAGTGGGAAGTCCCACACCCCATGCTCTAAGGTTCCTATTGTGTGTACTATTGCTGACGTGTGCCACGTCAGCGATAGTAGATACAAGATTAGGCCGTTGGTGTATTTGATAGGAAACTGATTAGATTGATATACGCTAAAGAATTTTTCGACAAGTTGGATACATTTTGAACTAATTATCCCTGTATAATATTAGATACAATGTTGATGATTTTGTATTGTATGTATACACGTTGTGTGATATGATTACAAGTGATTTGAATACTTAGTATCGAGTTACAGTTTTTCTGTGATATTAACATATTTTTAGTTTTGTATTAGACGGAAAGACGAACTTAGATGTTATGTTCACATCAGAAGGCGTATCTTAGTAATTATCTGCATATGTTTCAAGTTTTGTGCCGTGACAGAAGTGATATGTGATGTTTTGATGTTAAATAAAATGGTGAAATTACAGGCAAAAATACTGCAATTGACATAACACTGGTTTGAATACATAATTACTTAAAACATACTTTAAGACGCACTTGCACGTCATGTTTACGTCAGTAGGCGTAAATTCCTATGCATACAGTTACTAAAATGCTGACATTATAGGCAAACACACTGTAATGAAGTTTATTAGTTGACATAAGTACATAACACTGGTTTAAATAGTTAGGTTTGATAAATAGATGTGATGCTGATGTTAATAGAGCGATATTTGTGTGTACTGTAATATCACCATGCTTTATAATTTTGTGCGGAATACGATGCAACCGGTATAACGGAAAGACGCGCTTGAACGATATGTTCACGTCAGTTTGCGTTACGTTTTATAAAATTGTTGCATACAGTTACCAATTTGTGTTTTTATGTTTGTATCTGAATTTGTTTTAAGTTTTGTGCAGGAATACAAATAATAGAATGTTGAGATTGTAGGCAAATATACCGTAAGCGTGTGAATGTGTGATTATGTCATGATGATATATACTAGTATGGGGTAGTAAAAAATTTAGGACTATTTAGGAGCTGTACACTTTGTAAGTCAGTAGGTGTAAGTTTTGTAAGATCAACCGTATAGATGCACCTACTAATTTTGTATCTGCATTCATTCAAAGTTTTGAAACTATAGATGTTCTATAAAGTGTTAACGTTATAGGTAAACAAATTGTATTGGTAACTAAACTTTGAGGGTTGTTGGGAACAGAACTTTTTTTTAGTCAGTATTAGAAATGTTATGTATATCGTTTACAGAAACAATCTAATGAGCAAATGTTAGTTGAGCTGATAGAGGATTTTGTTTTTGTGTTAAAAGCGATGATAAATCAGACAAGACAGCAGACGAAGAACTGTTTGGATATGGCTTCTCAAAATGCCAATAGAGGAATTCATGAAGATGGTGACATGGCTTTTGAGAAGATGAAAAAAGAGATTGAAGGGAATCAGGACAATGCTTTAAGCTTATGTACTGAGAAGGTTCTTCTGGCACGGCAAGCTTATGATCTTGTGAGTTATTACACAGACACACTTACAATGCTTCAAGAGTGTGCTCATTTGGTATATTTAGTGTTGAACTATATGATTCTAGTTTCGTTGCTTTATTGGTTTTTGTTTAAACTTGTATTACACATACAAACACGCGAATCCATCATCCATGTATCCCCTTGCTTGTATCCTGGGTATACAGGTATTAACCTCAATTCTTTTGAAGTCGTGAAATTGTCTGTAGGAAAGCACTACAATATGGGAATTTTATTATGTGTTGTTATATATTATGTTAACTTCGGTATATCTATAAATAAGCTTGTTCCGCCTCTTATGTTTATTCTACTTCAACTTATTATCAGATAGATAGTCATGTAAAACGTCTTGACGAGGATCTGCACAACTTTGCCGAAGATCTAAAACAAGGTTTGATCAGATTCACTTTTTAGCTACTCTATTCATCTCCACAAAAGTTTGACCTCATAGTTTAGTTAAAATGTTTGACTATTGGTCGAATGTCTAAATTGGCCCTTGAGACGAAACAAAGAGTAAACTTATGGATCAAGATTAAAGTTACCACTGACCAAAAGATTAGTTCACATTTGTAAACTAATGAAAGAACGAAACTCTCAGCATTTCTATTTGAATAACCAAAAATGAATTGTTTTACATCTTTATATGGGAATTTGGTTCTATGTTTGCAGAGGGAAAATTACCAGCAGATGAACCGGCAATACTTCCTCCGTTACCTTTAGTTCCTAAAATTGAGAAGCGGAAGCTACCTTATATCACACCTCACTCTAAGAAGGTTGAATATAGGGACAGGGAGTGGGACCACAGGGATAGGGATTTTGAGCTTATGCCTCCGCCAGGTGGCTTCAAAAGGGATTATCCAGCTCCTCTAGAGATGGATCAACCAATTGATCCGAATGAACCCACTTATTGCGTCTGTCATCAGGTCTGAGTTCAATTCGCTTGCATCTGTAAAGAATCTAATGTTGTTTATGCTATCTAGTAAAACTATTGAGTAACATTATCTTTCTTTTCTCTACAGGTTTCTTTCGGTGATATGATAGCATGTGACAATGAGAATGTAAGTTTCTGTTGCTGTTTCTATTGTTTCTTGTTTACATGGTCAAGCGTTATTGACTCAGTCCAACACTTAAGATGGTACAGTATTCATTTGCTGTACTAGAGGTGGAAATGATGAATTTTTGGTACGGGTCAAAATGAGGAACTTTTTATACGGGTCAGGCTGACCTGGAAAACTTTATGTCCTAATTGTTCTAGATTTTTATAAATAATTTATATGATAAATGACTGCAGAAACTATATTGTCACACCATCAATCTAGTAATATGCATAAAGTGTTTTAGGAGGTTGTGCGCAGTTATGCATCAGAGTGCACTTTGAATAACTTTTGACTCTTTTTTCCCATTTGACTCTTTTTCGGTTAAACCAAGTTTTTAAATATTTTTCTGTGCATCAGGATAAAACATAACCCAAATCAAACCATCACAAGTGAATGGGCCAAAATTACCACCTTTAGCTGTTTAGCAACTTAACATGCTTGCAAACTTAATCCAAAAACTAAATCTTGAATGTGCGTGGTTGCTTGCAATGAGAATTTTTTTTTCCGCAACTATACATGTGTAATTTTTTTATCTGGTCAGATTATTACTAATTATTTTTTGTCCCATTTATTTTCCAAAAAAATATTTTGATTTGTGGCTCGATAAAAAGACTACTTGAACTTGTTTAAAAAAAAAGACTAGTAGAACAACAGGACTAATGTCCAAATATGTGTTTTAGTACTGGGGTCACCTGCATATGAGTTTAATCATATATACGATTGGGAAAATGATGCAAACTAATAGAAACTTTTCTATGTGTGGACAGTGTCAAGGTGGAGAATGGTTTCATTACTCGTGCGTTGGGCTGACACCCGAGACAAGGTTCAAGGGAAAGTGGTATTGTCCCACTTGCAAACTTCTTCCTCTGTAACGCGTGAGTTTGCAGTTTGTATATTGGTTGTATAAGGATCATTTTATGCTCCTTTTTTCACTTTCATTTACTTCATGAAATTCTTTAAGCTTTCACCAGAGCTTTAAACATCAAATGAGCCATGTCTTTGAACCGTTTAGAAGGAAATTCAGATTTGAAATCATTTGTGCCGTTTTTTTCTGGGTTGTGATGTTATTTTTGAATAATCGTATTTAGCTTTTAGTTATAAAGAAAATGCAACTCAAAGAATATGCAAATTCTGGTGTGTCAGTTTATAGGGAAAAAGCGAGGTATAGCAACTCAAGAGTCAATGGCATACTGTATTATCATCAATCTTGTTCAAGAGGACAACCCATTAAGCATATTGCCATATTCTAATGACTGATTAGCTGGATAATTGGGTTACTAAAACCTGAAATTCGAATATGTTAAACAGTTTTTGTACTGAGAATATACTATGCTTACTAATTGGTATTTTTGTCATTATATCTTTTTAATTGCATGTGATTGATCGCTTAAATATAACCATGAATGTGCGATACAGAGCAAAGTCATGGGAAGGTTGGTCTAGCCAACTTCAAGTAGCAAAACTGGAATAATGAAATCATAAAAATACAAACTTTAGTGAAATTGTTAGAATCTATTCCAAAAATAAAATTAAAATCATGATAATGCTTAACAACTTTTCCATGTTTGGATCTAAAAGAGGTTTAAATTTTCAAAAACAAGACAGCGGGAATGGAATGGTACTAGGAAAAGTGAAAAATGTTGAAAGTTGAATGTTGAAAACATATAATTAATTGGAGAAATAAATAATATAATTAATACCTTATTAAAACACCCCATTACTTAAAAGACAATAATTTATTCACATTGTAGACACCCAATTAAAAGCACATCTACCAAATTAAAACAACCAATTGAAACCGATACGGGTTGACCCGTTGAAACCGATACGGGTTGACTGTTGAAACCGATACTCGGTTGACCGGACGCTCAAACCGTGACGGTGACCCGGTTTAATTTGACATTTTTCGACCCAACCCATCGGTTTGACTTCGGTTAAATCGACTGCTTTTTTATCGAATCAGTTCAACCAGGTTGAATCACCCGGTGAAATCGGGTTTCAAATTTGAAAAAATTATATGAGAAATGATGAAGTAGTTATGAACCCGTGACAATTTTTTGAAAGGAGAGACCAAGTAATTGTAGGTTTTGGTTTATTTTGCTTTGACACATGTAATTTGTTATTTGATAACGTTATTTTAAAAATGTTGCTTTCGCACCATTTAAGGGGACTAACATATATGGATCGTCGCTTAAAAGTTAATATATATCAGATATAGCCCTTTGTCCAAAGTGTATCAATAATGTTATGTAAGTTTATTAAAATCACAAAAATAAATAGTATTGTTATCTTTAGCGATAATTATTTGACTCCTCAAACAAATAAACTTTTGAACAATGCATAAATATTTATACAAATTGATAGTACAAAATAATCTTATATATGATATCCAATTTGCAAAGTTACAATTTTAAAAGCACACACCAAATGATAAGCGTAATACACATGAAAAAATAGTTATCATCGCTTAAATTATCGACAAAACAGAAAAAGCGGTCACACGTCGGCTTATACCTCTAAACTACAATATAATATTGCTAACACATAATACCGTTCTTTTGTAATGCTTGAATCTATTATTACTAAAAATCTTAATAACTTAAAACAATCCTATTAGAAAATATACTCATTACTTAGATCGACTCCACATAATTTTTAAAAACTATATTTATGTCGCTATGCAACCACGCATCGAATTGTAGTTATTCAAAACGATTCTCTAATGCTACAAATACAATTGTTGAAAGAAACTTATGGGTCGTCGAACTTTAAAACTAGACATCGCTGCTGGCCAGTGCAGACTCGTCTAGTGATATTAAATGGGCTAAACCACGCAGCACCCCATGCTCTCTGGCAGCACCTCTCAGTAGGGTGGGTCCCCTTCCATACCGCACGGATGGCTTTTTTTTTTTTTTTTTTTTTTTTTTTTAATTGTGTGTGTAGTGTTTAATTGTGTTTAATTTAGGTATATTGTATAGTGTATTTAATTTGTGTAGTGTTTTTATATGTATAGTGTATTTAATTTGTGTAGTGTTTTTATATGTATAGTGTATTTAATTGTGTAGTGTTTTTATATGATATTTATTTTACGTTATGCTTTTTAATTGTGTGTTTGTTTCCATTTAATTAAACAATAACAATAAAACATTAAACAAGTAAAACAACAAATGTTTTCAATATTAAAATGAAATCTACTCTACATGAAGATTATTAATGTCATCTATAAGCTCATAGAGTATTCCACTCTACCGACACGTGATCAATCAATTTCGCCAATTCCAGTGACGCCCAACGCCTTTATTTTTTACTCGCAACAAATTGTTTTCACCAATAAGATGTTGATCGTTGTATCTTTAGTTTCAGATTTGAGATCGCGTTGAAGAAGAGGCTTCACCAAAGTACTTTTGTTGAAATATTTCCTTCCACATGAAGTATCGACACCCATAGTCTTTAGTCCTCGGTTGTTACATGACGAAACAATTATAAGAAATGTATTCTAAACAAACAAGTTATTGATATATTTACGCAAATAAGTAAACGTTTAATTATTTACCTTGAGAAAGGACATGCATAATACTGCACCACAAGTTTGGGCTTGTGGGATGTTCTTCAATTATTAATCCACGCTGACAACGACACAAGTAAGGATTTTGTTGTTGCATCGGGCAAAAGAATTTGTATAATTATTCACAACATAAATTAGTAATATCATGGTTCACAATAACCAATCTTGTTATAGATTAATAGTTGATACATGGTTCACAAAATTACAATATAACTAGAAACTAAGATCAATCACGCCCGAGGCGTAGTCGCCCCAATGATGCCGCCATCTCGTCCCACACGAGACTCTAACTCAAATGAGTCTCCTCAATCCGTCGAATCTCGCTCAGACTACAACGCAAGACTACTGTAACAAAAGATGAGGAAGAACCGGAGGACGGTATAAAATTGTCCTCATCTGCGAGATGGAGATATAGGCGGAGTAGGAGGCACATAAGATTGTTGTGAAAGCATAACTGGACTCTCAACACGAGCGGTGTGTGGTTGACACAATGAATGTCCCTCCACCGAATGTCATCTCGATTCTCGTAATAAAACACGAGGAAGAACCGGAGCGGAGCATAAATCAGAATAAAAGATGACGAGTCGTTTGCTATAAATCAATAATCGTCTATACATGTTTTGTCATTTACAATATAAATTAGTAATCGCCTATACATGTTTTGTCATTTACAATATAAATCGAATCGTCTATACATGTTTTGTCATTTACAATATAAATCAAGAATCGCCTATACATGTTGTGTCATTTACAATATAAATCAATAACTCGCTTTCACGTATATCTAAACATCCTCCGTCGCTGAGCAAACACATGTTCCCATGGCGCTGCCTCGGCATTTCTAAAATGTCTCCATTGTGGGTGATTATACGGGAGTGGTGAGTCTTCATCAAGAAACGCAATAACGAAGTGAGCACATTCGTTGTTCCCACACGAAGAATCACAACCGGAGACAATATTTCAATGAATCGGAGAACCTCTTAGCGGAAGACACAAAAGAGATTGTGAATTGGTTATACATACAATAGGACGGTTAATAGATGTAGCAATAACCCTCCCGCCGGCATAGTCATCCAATAACGCCGGGGTCGCACCCTAAACCAATTCATCGAGTTACGTATAGATGTAAAAGAATCACCCCACGTTCCTCAGTAAACTTCCTCGTTATTGTCTACCTCTTCCTAGCAAGAGCTCGAATTCGGGCCACATTTCTTTGGCGATGGCCAAGACCTACGACAAGAGCTCGATAGCCACAATTTTCATCACCTCCACGTTAAAGATCCCCATGATCCAGTCATTTAAAAGAGTCGGAATTTCACCATACAATATTCGCTAAAGTAACTGGAACGACAAGTGGTGTCTTAAGTCGCCTCGCTAGGTCCTTCGTTAGGTCCTTCGTTTAAGTCTCGGGACGTTAAGGCTCTCCCACATAAGAAATGTGTCTCAGAGATTCTTTATTTACCTCGGACTTTTTAGGTTTTGTGTAGCTTCTGCGGTGCCTTGTGGGGGTTCTTCGCTCAAACCGGAGATTTGGTTTAGACTTGGATTTGTTGTCCCTTGCTTCCTGGACGTCCACGATTACTTTCTTTAACAAGAAGTTGTTGGGGCGACACGATTCAGGAGCGTATATACCTCGAGCATGTTTAACATATTTTTTGACAAACGATGCGATGCTCGGTATAAACACTTTGGAATTTATGTACGTCATCTTGACAAGAAAAATATTCGAGCTCTTGTGCCCTCGAGGCTCTTGAGGATATTCGGGCTCATCAGCTCTTGAGTATTTCGGACAACAGCCGTGAACGCTAGTGTTCTCCAAAATTATCAACAAAATCAAGCGGAATTGGCAATCCCAGATTCGAAAAAGGAACTAGTTAAAATATCGGGATGGGGCTTGATAGGAAACATACGAGGTGTGATACATGGTAAACCATACACTAAAGGAACATAAGCACAAATTAATAGAACATGCCAACATTAATAATTAAAGAACACAACAACGTGAATACACCATTACAATACCGAGGTGTAACGGAAGGAACATAAGCACAAATTTAGCATTAATAATTAAAGAAGGAATACACCATTACATCGCTTAGCAAATATATTACAAAGTTTAGTTCCCAAAATATTGAGTTCTATTACATAATAATTTGTTGTGACAAGTGAAAACTTCATTATGCAAGACACGGTAGAAAAAGCTTACTAACGATCACCGAAATGCATGAGAGAAAAACGGTCAACTATGAAAATAGTTGGTGAGTAAACACGCTTAGCAAAATAAGAAAACTAGTAAGAAATATTCAAAGCTTTCGCCGACGAAAATGGTCCATAAAGCAAAGGCATTGTAAATCCACTCGGCCCAAGTTCCGCCCATACAAAACTTGCAACACTGGTGTTCACAACCCACCGCCAAAAGTAGTGTGTCTAATAGTCAAGTATAAGCGGTCATAATAGTTCACAATATAGTACCACGAATATAATAATTGTGGATGCTCGAACATGGGAGACTTTGCGGTGATGCTCCGAACATGGGAGACTTTGCACGCCCAACAAGTGGAGACTCCTTTGTCACCGACCACCTAGGCGAGAATTATTGAGAACGCCCACCAATAAGGCGAGACTTTGCACACTCCACCGATAAGGCGAGATTTATCGAGAACGCCCACCAATAAGGCGAGACTTTATAGTGATGCTCCGAACATGGGAGACTTTGGGACAAGGTCATAACATGTACGGTTCAATAAATTCCAACAAGTCATAAATTCGTAATTAAGTTCAAGGATTTGATTCGAGTTCACAAAAGTAAGATTCAATTTAATTCAAGTATAGTTCATGCATTCAGCCCCAAAATGTAGTAAAACCGTAAAAAGGGGATGTGATTACTCACTCGGTAAACTGGAATGATGACAAGAGTGAGTACACCGAGGTATAATGTGATGTGTTAACCGGGACCTATTACGAATGATATGATATGCAATGAGTTGCAATGTAATGTTATGCATGCATTTCGTATGTTATTTATACCATTAGCGAGTTTTGAAAATATTACTAATCGTCGAAAAATACTCTTTTGACGTCTAGACCCTTCAAAATGACTTTACAAGTATTTACGTCAAAATGTCATCCTACAATGGTTTTATAATGATTTATAGTGAAATTTTCACTTTTCGTCGCAAAACAATGTCGTCGAATTTTCATGAAAGTGATAAAATGGCTTTGGAAAACTAGTCGTAAAATGGTGTACGTCGAACGTTAGAGAACGAACTCGACGGTTTTGGAAAGTTTGTATCGAAATCTAGAAGTTTTAGTTCGTGAGTTTTCATTCCAAAAGGTCTCGAACATAAAGATAATAAGGGTTAAAGATGGTGATTTTGTCTAAGTGTAGTTCAAAAAGTGAGTTTCGCCAAGTTTAGACAACCATAAATAATTTACTACAACTCCGCTTATACAAACAATTAATTGTATTGAAAAATATGCTCGGTGAACTTGATTTTATTAGAAGACAATTCGTTCCAAAAGTTTTGCATCATGGTTAAAAACAGCCCTCAACATGGACGTTATACCACCGTAACACTTGTATCGTAGAAATAATATAGTTTTTCGTAAAATAATAGTTACGGCAAGTTTATGAAAACGTGTATATCTTTGTCGTTTCAAACCGCTTTCACGATAATACGTCCTTAGCTTTGTATCAAGTAAACTAATATATTTTTGATAAGTCGAAATAATTTGTGAAGCTTAAGGCTGCTTTTGACTCGTACAAGAAAAATATAGTATGCCTGAAAATTCAAAATTATATTTTCGTCGTCAAACTTGTAAAATCCATAACTTCTTCGTTATAACTCCGTTTTTATCCGTTCAAGCGGCCACGGATTCGTTTTAAAGTATATTTTCTAAATATCAAGGCCAAAAGGTCGTGCCTACTGTCGGTTTTTCCAGAAAATTAAAACAAGGACAGAACCTATTTTATAGTTATCGAAAATAGTTTTTCTCGGACAAAACCTATTCTAATCCCTTCAAATCAACTCCAAAACTAATCTAATCCTACCATACACCTTCTTAGGGTGTCATGGGTTCCTAATCACCATCAAGACCAATGAATACCAAGGGGATAATTATAGGATGACCATAATATATATATAACTCTAAAATCAAGTAAAAATGGTATAAATCACATATGTCTTGCATGTTGCTCCAAAAATGAAAAGATACATATGAGATGATAAGAAAACATGAAAAATGATAGAAACATGCTTACAAGTGAATATGATGAGGTGCAAGTAACAAGGTTAAACCTAAACACTCTTGGTTTTTATTTCAAAACCTTATAAAGAATGTGATCTAGATTGTATAAACACTTGGACTTGAGAAAAAAAATTATGATGATCCTCTAGCTCTTGATGAACCGGTTTGGAAGAACAAAGAGAGAAAGAAAAGTTTACTTGACTTGAAATTGTGAAGTGAATGAATGATTGCAATATTTGGAGTATAAATCTATACTTTCAAAGAAAAATGAGACCAACCCAATAATGTATACACTTCCCCCAGAACCGGTTTTGGGGATGTATCTTACCAAATACATTTTTTTTTTTTTTTTTTTACTTTGAGTACAATTGTTAGAAAGTGTAAGAAAATGTATAAGTAATAATACTTGTAAGATTTAATACACATTAGTGTATTTAAGGTAATTTTTGGTAAAAGTAATTTTTAATAGATCAAATTAGAGTATAATGAGATCATAAAAATTGTAAAAATACATTTCTTGTAAAATTTGAGTGAATAAATATTTGTCGTATAATTTTTAAGGAAACGTCGTAATAATATAATTTTAACGATTTATGTACCAAATAAATTTAAAACACTAGGAAAACTCAAAATATAGTTTTTTTTATAAACTAAATGTAAGTTTAAAAATATGTCGGATCATTTTGAAAGTAACGGATTAAATATTTAAAATAATAACTCACGCGATAACGTTTATTTAATATAAAATTCACGCGTTAAATGTGAAATGCAATGTCATGAATGAACTAACATGATGCATATATAATTTAAGAAATGACCGGAATTTGAGAATTGTGACACGTGTTGACCCTCAACTCTACATGTTGTTGTTTGGCCGGTCGCGATATTGATCAGAATGTACGACACAAACTTGCGATCGTAATCTCGCAGCCGATTCTGAAAATTGGAAAACATCCGAGAAAACAAAGAATTACTAAAGTGAGAAAACAATCCGAGTAGTTATTTATTAAATAATAATAAAAATGTATTATTAAATAACAATTCGAGTACCTTTTTTGGACCAATAAACCACGAGGTGTCGATAATAATGCCCGAACACTTCTTGGCCTGAGCTGTAATCATCGAATCCCATGTCAATCTAACGGACTCATACTCCTTTAACGTATCGAATACGTATCGCAATGCTTTACCACATTTTGATTGATATGCCATCGGCAGAGTAATCTGTTAGCGTTTGGGAATTCTTCTGCGCATGCCCCAAGCAACGCTAAATCTCTGTCGGTGACGATAACCCGCGGGTAGTATTGTTCTTGTATCACCAACTTAACACATTCCAACACCCATTAGAAATTTGGCTTTTTTTCCTTGTCCAAAAAGCTAAACGCCATTGAGAATGTTGTGTTTGTTGGAGTAACCCCAACAACCTGTAAAGAATGGCGGTTTAAACATGTTGGTGTTGTATGTAGAGTCCATCAACATGATTTTGATATGTTGTCCATGGGGCATATGGCGTCGGGTGAACAAAAATATTTCATCGAGCTCATTTGTGTGGTTATTTATCCTAGGGTAATATGTATAAACTTTACGTCGCAAATGTACTAAAAGCAGGTTGTATCGAGTCAAATCACCACGATCGTCGCGACGTATCTTTTCTTGTGCATTATACACCGCTTTAATGGTTGACACGTTATTTGGATCCATCTCTTTATCAAGAAAGTATAATTCATTGGTGCTACACTGCTTTGTCATCCGCCTCACAAAAACTAACTCACTTTCTTTTAATCGCATGGCCTGTGAAAAACCATGCAACGAGTGCGGAAAATTATGATTATGCCCCGGACACTTAACCTTTAGTATCCAACCATTAAAACGTTTTATAAATTTCGCTAGTAATCCGAATGGGCAATTACATTTATCGGTACTAGTCCGCTGTTGAAGTTCATCTTCTAAACCTTCACGTGAAGACGCCCCATGTCTAGAACACAATAATTCGACAGAGTACTTATAACCCTATCTGTTTTACTTTTTCCAATAATAACAAAACCAATCGATTCAAAGAGTAGATCGCACCCAATTAATTAAATCAACTTCGATCGAAAACCTATACAATATAAAAACACAACAACCTTTTTATTAATACATTTTCTTAAAAACTTTATAAAAACGTTTTCTTATAAAAACTTTTTATAAATACTTTTTATAAATACTTTTGTGTAAATATTTAAAAATACTTTTAATAACTTTTTTGTAAATACATGTTTTCATATAAAACTTTACTTTTAAAAAAGTTTATTAATACTTTTAATTTTAAAAAAGTTTGTAAAAAAGTTCTTAATAACTTTATTCTTTTTTTAACTAAAAAAAAAAAACGTTATTAAAAACGCGTTTTTAATACTTTTACGTTGTTAATACTTTTATTTACGTTATTAAAAACGCGTTTTTAGACGCGTGCATTTTTTGTGGGTATACGTGTGTGGCTCTCGAACGTTGTACGTGTTTCTTTCTCTACCAATTGATCGCACATGCTTTGGCAGTAGTTATTCATGTCTCTCTCTCACTTCTGTCAAATGTATACTCTCTCACTTTTGCATACCTCTCTCTCTCTAAAAAGTTTTAGATCTAAACATTTTAGATCTAAAATTTGTATCTAACAAGTATTTTACTTGTTAGATTGTTGATGATGTGGTTGTAGTGGTGAGGCTGTGGTGGTTTACGTATGTTTCGTTGTTAAAGTTTTTAGATCTAAAACTTTTTTTAGATCTTGAAACGTATACGTTGTTGAAAAGAACATGAGGTTTGTAAAAAAAAACGTTAAATTTTGTGATTTTCTTAAAAAGAATGCTTCGTTGTTAAAAAAAACTATTTTTTTTTGTAGTGGTGATGCTGTGGTGGTTTACGTATGTTACGTTGTTAAGTTTTTAGATCTAAAACTTTTTTTAGATCTAAAATTTTTTTGATCTAAACCTTTGTAAAAAAGAGTTTATCTTTGTTTATTTTCTTAAAAAATAATTAGATGTTGTGGTGATGTTGGTGATGATGTGGTGGTTACGTAAGTGGTGGTACTGGTGAGGTTGTGGTGGTTACGTATGTTACGTTGTTAAGTTTTTAGATCTAAAACTTTTTAGATCTAAAACTTTTTTTAGATCTAAACATTTGTAAAAAAAGGTTAACTTTGTTTATTATCTTAAAAAATAAATAGACCTAAAATATTGAAAACTGATGTTGTGGTGATGATGTGGTGGTACTGGTGAGGCTGTGGTGGTTTACGTATGTTACTTTGTTAAAGTTTTTAGATCTAAAACTTTTTTTTGTGGTGATGATGTACTGGTGATGCAGTTTTGGTTACGTATGTTTCTTTGTTAAAAAAAAACTCTTTTTTAAGTTTTAAAAAAAAAAAATCATCATTGCCTTTTAGATCTAAAGAATTGTTTGCTTCTTGTTTGTATGTTTGTTTTGCGGGTTCGCTTGCGTAGGAGAACACTTTTGTGCAAAGCCCATGTTATACTTGGCGAGCACCCCACGCTTTCCTGGCATTCTTGGATGGTAAAGTGATTCACTTTGAACTCGTAATGAAAAAACTTTGTTTTATATAAAAATTTCATTCTTGGATGGTAAAGTGACCATTCGAGGTCATTTTGCAACTTTAATGAAATAAAAAGGCAATGATGATTTTTTTAAAAAAACTTAAAGAGTTTTAGCGAGGCAAACCGAATTTGCACCAACATGAGCTATAAAGCTAATAATCGGCGCTGATAAGTTGTTTACTCTTCGTGTTAAATGGTGAATTAGACATGGTGGTTGATTGTTGTTGTTGTTGATCCTGACCACTAGTTGTTGACCGACCACTTGATTGTTGTTGTTGCTTTCACGGATTATGTGGGGTCCGCCAGGATTATGTTGTTGTTGGTGTTGTTTCGGACCACCGGTATTGTTGTTGGTGTTGTTGCTTTCACACCGGTATTGTTGTTTGTGTTATTCTATCACCTGGATTGTTGTTGGTGTTGTTGTTTTCATATGGGGTGGTAACTGTGAGAATCTTAGTACTTGTGAACTTTTGAGAATCTTAGTACCGAATGTGAACTTTGTAGTGGTAACTTGTGAGAATCTTGTTCAAAGCGTGTAACTTGTGTAACTTGTGAAACCCGTGAACTGGTGAGTCTTGTGCTTGTGCAGATTTGTGAGGCTTGTGCGCTTTTGTGAGGCTTGTGCAGATTTGTGAGGCTTGTGCGGTTTGTGAGTGCGGTTTTGTGCGGTTCATGTGAGCGGTGACTTTGTGCGGTTGTGACTAAAAATTTTCCGAGGCGATGATGATTTTTGAGCCTAAAACTTTAAAACTTTCCGGCGATGATGATAAAAACCGAATGGACGGTAAAGTGAGATCTAATCTCACTTTGCAACCTTCGGGTTTGAGCCTAAAAATTTTCCGAGGCGATGATGATTTTGAGCCTAAAACTTTCCGAGGCGATGATGAAAACCGAATGGACTACAAAGTGGGATAAAATCTCACTTTTGCAACCTTCGAACTGAGCCTAAAAATTTTTCCGACTACGGTTTTTTAAAAAGTTTTAAAACTGAATTCGCAGCATAAAAAGAACTTGTATAACCAAAAAAAAAACTTGTAAAATTGTAAAACCAAAGAAGAAGTTGTAAAAAAGTGGTATAACTTATAAAAAAACTTGTAACAAAAACTGTAAAAAGAAACATGTAAAAAAAAGTGTATAAAAAACTTGTAAAAAAAATAAGTGGTATAAGTGGTAAAAAAATAAGTGGTATAAGTGGTAAAAAAATAAGTTGTGAAAAAAACACAGACGGAATCGAAGAAAACCAATCATTGATACCAATGATTGGCACTTTAAAATCGAGAAATTGCAACACCCCACCAGTGCAAGGTCTGACAGAGGACCCTATTAAATATATTATATTTGAGTAGTACTTAATATGAAAACAAAACAAAAATGTTATTTTATTAGATGAAGACAAAGAAAAATGAGGAAAGAGAATATAATGCATCAAATCCAGGCACTTCACTTGGTATTTCTGCAATCCGTGACGTACGGTTGCGGCTCCGTATATTAAAACCCACTTATACAAACCAAACATTATTTTTCTACTTTGAGTCCAATCCCTTGATCCCAAAACCCACTACCAAACGGGCCCTAAACTTAATTAAAGGGGCCCAATGAATGCTAATTTGTGAAATGTCAAAATTGACCTTAATGAAGAGTACTTCTCAATATTTCAGGAATGCTATGAGTGTTTTGTCTTAAACATCAAAAAACCGGGTTTTAAACCGGGTTATTTTTTAATACCGGTTCTCGAAACCCTAGGTTTGTTTTTTTTCAATTTTTTATTGTTTGACCCGGAGGTTGAATTGAAGATGCCGGTTATTTTTTTTAATTTTTTCTTTGACCTCGGTCGAAACAAAAACCAATAACACTGACCGGTCGATTATAAACCCGGGCCAAAACATTGGCATGAGTGTTTTGTCTTAAACATAAAATTCTAAAAAAGGTTATATTGAAGATGCATTTTTTTTGGTTCTCCCAACAAGAACCAACACTTTCCGACACAACATACCCCGCTGATTAAAAAAAAGAAGGTATATTGTGCAATGGTTGGGAACCAACGTCGGCGTGAAAAGTCAGAACAAAGACGCCTGCTCGCGTGAAAAGGCAAATAATACCAACACTCTATTGTATTTACATTGTTAATTAATTTGTTATTCTCTTCAATAATTGTACAACTATAAACTACAACTTCAGCTACCTTATCAAACATACCAAAAGTAAAAGATCTAACTCAAACTCTATTATAAGCCATTTTCAGCTCCAACTAATTTCGTCAAACATACCCTACTATATAACTAGGGGCAAGGTTGTCATTTACCACTAAACAAATAAAGAAAAGTTTAAAACAAAACTGAAAACCCTAAAGAATAAAAAAAGAATATATATGTCAGTCCAATAAAGTAAAGGGGGAAAATACAGAATTCAAATTAAAACACACAAACACCTCAATTATCATTATTACATTTAAACGAAAATCTCGCTGCTTAAAAATCCAATCTTTTTATTCATTTCTTTAAAAAGATTCACTCTATAAGGTATTCATTATTTTCTATATACTTACTTGTGTTTGGATCTTGATGTTCTTGAGCTAATCTTGAACAAGAATTTGAAGGTCATTAGATGTTAATTTTTATATATTTTTTTTGGGTTTTCTTTTTCATTCAAGATTATGAAATACCCATAAAAAGTTTTCATTTTATGGATCTAGATTGGTTGAATTATTTATAGTTTTGACTTAGTTAAAGATTGCGAAAGATTAGTTCTTGTTTTATTGTTTTCTTGAAATTGTATTGAAATTTTTAGTTCTTGTTGGAATGGTGGGTTGGAAAAAGAAGTAAGTTTTGTTTGTAGTGGTATTAAAATAAAAACCGAAAATTCGGATAAAATGGTTGTTATGTCGCGTTTTTGGATTGGTTTTTGTTTGGCTATGACAATTTCGACTGTGTGATAATGGGCATTCATAGGTTTATGTTTTGGTATATGTAGGATGATAGCTTGTCATAGCAATGTACTTTTATAAGTGTATACCGATCTATGTGATAGTATTTTTTTTTGCGTACCACTTTTTATAGTGTATTACCATGTGATCCTTACCATGAGGGAAGCAGGTTTACAAGTTCATTTAACATGATGGAACACTTTTACAAGCTATTTGCATAAAACATAACACTTGTGAATAGCAGAATTGTACATTCGAATATTGGATTAGGTTGCGCATACAGAAAATGTGTTGCATAAATTAGTATATTTGCGAAAATAGTTTGCTGTTTTTATGTCATTATCCTACATATCTTAGGTTATTCCTTTTGTTGTAGTAGTCTAATCAGTTTAACAGTTTAACCACCCATATCAATATTCAGGTTGATTTGGTAATTCAACGCTTAAAAAACGAAAAATGGGATAAGAAGATGTTCCTGTGATTAATATCCCTTTTGTTTATTTTACATATCCTGTGTCTGATTCAAAGCAATGTAGTTTGTTTTGCAGTTTTATGCCAAATGGGAAAAAATTTGAGCCCGGTGTTGAGACGTGAGTTAGAAAATCTTGATAAGGACTCGGCTAGTAGAAGATCAGCCATGAAAGCATTAAAGTCATATGTAAAAGATTTGGATTCAAAGGCAATCCCGATCTTTCTTGCTCAAGTTTCTGAGACCAAAGAGACTGGATTGACGTCCGGTGAATACACAATCTCTCTATACGAAGTTCTTGCTCGTGTTCATGGCACCAAAATCGTCCCACAAATCGACAACATCATGACAACCATCATCAAAACCTTAACTTCAAGCGCAGGCTCATTTGCTCTTCACCAAGCATGCTCAAAAGTCGTCCCCGCCATCGCAAGATATGGAATGGACCCCACAACTCCGGATATTAAGAAAAGGGAAATTATTCATTCACTTTGTAAACCACTTTCAGATTCACTTTTAGCTAGTCAAGAAAATATATCGTGTGGTGCAGCTCTGTGTCTAAAAGCTCTTGTGGAATCAGATAACTGGCGGTTTTCATCGAGTGAGATGGTGAATGAGGTTGTTCAAAGGGTAGCTGCTGCTTTGGATAAGCCTATGCAAGTGAATTCACATATGGGGTTAGTTATGGCTTTAGCTAAACATAACGGTTTAATAGTTGAAGATTATGCAAGGTTGTTGATAAGGTCGGGTGTAGGGATATTTAATTTGGGCGTTTCTGAAGGGAATTCCCAAAAGCGATTGTCGGCTATTCAAATGGTGAATTATTTGATGAGGAGTTTGGATTATAAATGTATTATGTCGGAGTTAACATTCGTGATTCAAGAATTTGAAAAGTGTCAAAATGATCAAATGGCGTATGTTAAAGGCGGCTTTGAAGCAATTCAAACTGCTAAAAGAATCTTGAACAGCGTAAAAAGTACAGTCGCCTAGATCAGAGATGCATTCGCCGTTTTCGATTAGTTTTGTGTCTCGGAGAGTGATTCGGATAGAAGTGTTAATAGGAAGCTGTGGAGTAATGTTGATGTGTCTTTGAAAGATGGGCTGTATTTGGGTGAGATGAGTAATACTCCTAGGAGTGTTATTGAAAATTCTGAGACACAAGGGGATTATGAAAGCGGATTTTCTGGATTCATCCAGAGAAGTCCGACTACTGGTGACTCGAGAAGCCTGACTAATGGCGACTCAAGAAGCCTGACTAATGGCAACTCAAGAAGCCTGACTAATGGCGACTCGAGAAGCCTGACTAACTGCGACTCGAGAAGCCCGACTAATGGCTATTCAAGAAGCTCGAGAAGCGCTACTCCTAGTCCTCGGGTTAGTTAAACATAATAGTTGCTTTCTTGTAAATCTGTGTTAACATGTAGAAGTGGCAAATTGGGAGGGTCAAAATGGGTAACTTTTTATACTAGTTGAGTTGGGTCGGTTCGGGTTTGGAGGAAGTTTAATATCTCTATTATGGATCAGATATACCTAAATCCACCCGTACATAATTAAATGGGTTGCACTAGTCTATCTAATGCTATGCTGTATTTTGTTTCAGAGATCAAGATCATATGTTAATGTCGATAACGTAAACCTTTTAAGACTCCAAGAAAACTAGTGAAGTCTCTTCAGGTTCCAAATGACGACAGCTCGGAATCCAAGCAGAAATTTTAGAAGCCCTTCTTCGCGAATTTGATTGGAGTGTGGAATCAAAAACGAACAAAACAGCCCCTATAGTGATCTTAATGAGTGTTTCACTAATGAAGATGAACAATTTTATGGTAGCTCAGAATCAGTGTCTTCAAACGAGGACATCCCATTAGACGTGAATAGGAATATCATGCAGCCATCTCAACAACTTGGTCCTGAAACTCAGGTGAAACCTCGGATATCGATTGCCGTCAGCATTGCTTTGGGGACTTTTGTTGTGTTGATTGCAGCTGTTTGTTTCCTGTGGATACAAGATCTAGATGAAGGTTGCAACCTCGTACCTACTTGATTTTGTGTGTTGTTCCGTAGCCTGTTTTTATGTTTGGTCCAATGACATGAGTTTGTGGTGAAACTTCCTCTGTTTCATTTAGATGATAAATGCAATTTCTTTTTTCCATAAACAAGTGATTACTATTATGCTCTCCTTAAATCCGATTAAAATGAGATTATAATTGGTTGATTCCTTATTCTATGTTTATACATTGCTAAGGATTATAGCAGAATCCTGCACCTATTCCAAAACTGCCACTGCGACTCACTTTATACACATCAGTTTAGACTTTAGATTGTGTTTTATCCTGAACACCGATGCTTAAAAATAATGAACGGACCAAATGGGTTGCAGAGATCAAACATTATCTAGAGTTTATCAAATTTTCATGCAACCCATTGATTCATTTTATTCAGATTACGAAAGGTTTTTGTGTGTGTATGTGAAAGAAAGTGTTTGATTGATTCATTTCAACCTGTACCAAATGACTAGTTCAGCAGGGCCCTGCTATGTAATCAGCTCGAGAGACCATCTTGCTGCCTCCATATATAACATGACAATTGAAGTACCTTATATTTGTTATAGCAACCGAGGAAAGTTCCATGTCTCAAAAGGTAAGGTCGAGGGAATGAATATATAGAGAGAAAATAGAATGATTCATCAATTAAAATTAATTATTTGTGAAAGTGGCTGGAGACTACATATTACTCTTTGCTACAGTATTCTTTCATGGTGTCACGACGAGTAGAGGCAGCGGTTGGACTTGGAACAACATACAAGGACCGAGTTGTATACCCTTAACACAAACCATACAAGAGTACAAAACAAGAAACCGTTTGTAATCCTTTTAACATCTTATTGAACTTTTTTTTAGCATGTGACGATAAATTATGGTATGGTGACGCCTTTTGCTTGAAAGATTCAGATGTGTACTTTTTCGAGTGGAATGGCGAGTGAGGTTTTTCTAGGGGTTGCCGTGGCTTTGGAAAAGCCTATGCCAGTGAATGTAAATATAAATTCATAGCGCTAACTAAGCATAACAGTTTGTTAGGGAAGCTTATGCAAGATTGTTGATTCCGTCCGCTGAAATCTTGAACAGTGTAGCCAGAAAAACGTTGTTTTCCCATTAAAATGGTAAATTTTTTGCAAGTAATTTTAAGTGCAATATCTGAATGAACCATTATAGCTGAATAAACAGAGAGCCGCAAGATGATCAAATGGTGTATTTTAACAGGGCGGTTTTTGAAGCAATACAGAACTGTAGAATTAATATTGATAGAAAAAGCATCAAAACATGAACAGTAAAAGACCATTGATTAGTAGTTTGACTGCATAAACAATGCCGTTTAGTTAGTAAATTCACAAAGGTTACAGCATACAACCTAGTACCGGCCTGATTTTGGTCATTAACAAAAGTCAAGCCACCCTATATTAGCATGATAATATTTCATATCTAATGGTCTTACATTATTATAAGCATAATTCTTTTTTAATAGAATAATCCATGTTTCTCCTTACATCAAAGTAACATGAAACTATAACTGGTTCATTCTTTATTCGGAACCTCTACCTCCCTAAGTATTTTTGCAGCATCCTCTGGGAAAACAGGGTTTATGTAACACCCTGTTCCCATTTCAAAACCACCAATTGTAGATAACTGCGGTACAATTTGTATATACCAATGGGTGTAAGGTAATTCTGCTGGAGTGACCTTTACAGGAGACGTATGGATCATTAAATTATAAGGTGGGTCATTCAACTGTACGGACAACTTTTGAAGTGTAAGTTTTAGTAGTCCTCCAAGATCAATAGCCTGCAAAAATACACCATAAAGAATTTTCCATCAGCCTTCAGTTCAGAGGCGGAAACTATAATCCGTATAATCAGTCTTAAAAGGGTATGGGTCAAATGGGTGAAGAGTTGGCCAAAATATATTTTATATGCACTGCCTTATTTAAAAAGCTAGATTATTGTTGTCATGATACACTGTTTATAATCATATTCAACGAATTGAATATTTATAGAGCATTTTGTAAAGACTAGACAAAAAAGTGTTCCGGCTCGACCAAGGACCCAATTTGACCCATGGGCCAACGATTTTGACACCTCTAGATTCATATAAGAACTCTGAAAAATATAACATACAGACATATCAGCTACAATACCTTATCTTCATCAAGTTCATGGTAGTGGGAGGAATGATAGCGAGGCACGATCCATGTCTCAAAAGCGAAAGTTGAGGCGAATGGAGCAATGGAAATGAAATGGCTTGTTTCATCAATTAATAATTGGTCTGTCTTGATATCGCAAAGAATGCACCTTCCTGTTTGATTATGGTATTCCTTCATGCTGTTGAGACGAGTAGAGGCAGTGGTAGGAATAACCGGAAGAGCTAGTATTTGACTGTGTGAATGACTCAATGAAGCTCCAGCTGAAGCACCGTGATTTTTGAACACCTTCATAACACAAAACAGAAAAATTGGTTAAAATTGTCATCTCTAATCAGAAACGATAACACAAATAACATATCTGAAGTTCTGAACAGAAAAGTATCTGGACATACATATTCCGATATTTATACAATAAATAAACAGTTCATCAAACTACAAAAATCGTGTGATTTTCCAAGTTCGATGATATAAATAACAGCCAAAACTCAAAGAGTAGAGGAGAATTTGGGATTGCATCTGTAAACTGATTATCTAAGGATCAAATAACCATACACGATCATAATGTTATTGCAAGCTGATAACTTTGATAACTTATAAACATAGCAAATCAAGGTACTAACTTAAGTATTCATTTCAATTCACAAACATTCTCTTACAGTCCATTCCCAAACCGTAAATAGATTGAATTCTATCAAGCATGTAAAAACATTACTCGTATTGAATAATATATACACAAAACCAGGGACGGATGTACTAAGTAAATATGGGGGCCGGTGCCCCTCATGGCTAGCCGAAAAAGTTGAGATTTTAGTGTAATTTTTTTTTTATTATTATTATTTTTTTTAATTTTGACCTTTTTTCGAAAGTGCCCCCCAACCAAAACTCAAATTGCCCCCCACCCACATACTAAAATCCAACATTCAACACTCTAAAGCCTTATAAATCCTTCATCTCTAAGCAAAAATACTCGGATTTATCATTACCATTCTAGTTTTTCTTTCACATTTTGTTGCTATTGTCAAGTAAAAAAAAATTGCCCCCCACATCATATATTCTGGTTCCGCCACTGCACAAAACCATATGAACTTAACCAGTCAGGGGTGGCCTGTGGTAAAAATCTTGTGACCGTCATCACTAAAATGCGGGAGGTTTTAAGTTCAATTCCTGCTAGGTGCAAACAACCCTGAAATGGCCACGCCAACCTTCCCTAACAGAAGAGGGCTACACCCTGTTTAAGTTTGTGTGGTGGTGGGGTCAAACCGCGTGTATTAGTATGCCAAAAGGTCAGAAACCGTTGTTATTTGATCCTAAGATGGCCGTGGATTAGGCGGTGTGACTATATGAACTTAGAGGGTGCTTGGATACTTATGTGCTTATTTAAACTAGTTATTTCGAGACTTAAACATAACAGAAAAAACCCGAAAGAAACCTGAACATATTGGACAGCATCAACCCCGCTTAACTGCTGAATCCTCTTCTTAAACGCCAACAAAACATCCTTAACCCCCTCCTTATCCAAACCCGACAGCTTCACCTCATGTTCCGGTGTCTCAATGATGACGTCATGAAACCCAAACCCTGACGTCACCACCCCACTTCCGCTGACGTCACCCTCATTAACATTAACATCAACATCTCTACTAAGTGCAGGGTACAAATTCTCAATACACCTCACTTTCCAATTACCATGTTCTGGTGACCGGAATATTTCTGGCGCGCATTGGTCTTCGTTTCCCGCGCAAAATGGACAGGAGTTGGAATTTGAGGATGGGTTTGATGGGTTGGATTTGGATTTGAAATCTGAAGGGCGTTTGGATCGGGCCGGGGAGAGGATTACTAAGCGGTTGTTGACTGTGTCTTTTCGGATTTCGGGGGTCCGGTGAGATGGGGGCATCTCTTTTTTTTATAAAGTTTTCCAGTGTGTTCCCCGCAATCTGTTTATGGGTGGTTGACAGGGTGTTCGGTTAAACTTATTTATGATTTTGGTATGTTTGGCTTTGGCAAGAGTTGTAAGCGGGTTTATAAAATAAGTGTTTTTTGTCACACAAGTTTATAGAGTAATGGCTTATAAAATAATTCACTAGTCTTTATAAGATAGTGTTTGATAATGACTTAAAGAGTCTTAATTTATAAATAGGTAAATTTATTAAGTCATTAGTTTCGTGTTTGTTTGGTGCTTAAAATATATAGATAATTTTATGGAAAAAGCCATCGGGGTGAGAGTCTCTCAATTAAGTCATTCACTTTTATTATACTTTTACATATTTACTCTCCCACTACTATTATTCAATTAATTTTCTATTCAACACTTATTTCAGGGTATAAAAGTAATATTCGTTCATTCAGACACTTTATTTAACACACAAAACAAACAACCATTTATTCTTCTACAAACAGACAACGTATATCCAGACAGTCATTTTAATTTTACATGAATTAGTACAAAAACTAAACAAACAAGACGTAAGTCCAAGCTCATAAAATGAGGCTTATAAAGACTTATGAATAGTAAAATTACTTACATACTTTTAAAAAATTAATGAATTATTACGTAAAAAGCTAAAAATATATATAAATTTAATTTGATGTATTTTTATGTAATTTTACATTAATAAGTTCGACTTTTAACTAATTTTATAAAAATATGTTTTAATTTTAAAGCTTATAATATAAGTTCTAAATTTCTAACCTCATTCATGCCAAACATTTTGTTTATCTATTTTTAACTAAGCTTGTTAGCTTTTATGCGATAGATAAGCCTTAGACCATGGGTATGGTGGACAAATGTATGCCAAAATTTAGATGTCAACTCATTTGGCATGTCAAACTTTATGTTACTATATATTATTGTGTCAATTTGAATGTCAATTAATTGACGTGAGTGAATGTGAGAAAATGACAAAAGGAATAATTTTTTAGTAGGTTTTTGTCGAGTTTGTGTTTTACTGTAATTAGGTATGGTGAGTCTCAAATGACATGTGAAAGAGATGTTATGAGTAAAAAGGTATTTTTGTGTGTGAGTGTTAAAAGTAGTGATGTTGAGGTGACACCAAAAAGTAAGTTTTGGCATGCTATAACACCACATGCTCTAAGAGCGATAGTGTAACTAGATGTTATAGTAAAAATTGTTAGCTATTTCATTTTGTTTTATTATAACTTAAAAGGGTAAATGATTGAAAAAAATATCATACTTATCATCATATTTTTTAGAATAATAAATTTTTTTTTTTTGTATGTCTTTTCTTTCAAATTTATCCTTTTTAGGGTATTTTACAAATTTTGGTCATTTTCGCCTCTTAGCTAATAGAATTTTTTTTCAAGGCAAAATGTCAAATAAGACCCTAAAAAGGATGAATTTGAAAGAAGAGTACCCACAAAAACAAAAAAATTTGTTCGCCACCCACAAAAGAAAATGGTGGCAAATATGATACTTTTTTCAATCATTTGCCCTAACTTAAAATCTATAACTTAACTCAAAAACACTCTCATTTCATCACTTAAGTTATAAGATACTCGGATGCCTCACACTTTAAAACACACGCACAAAATAAATAAATAAATATATAAAATGGAAAAAAAAAAAAAAAAAAAACCCTTATGACTTGGTAATTTGGCGCTATACCCTATAACTAGGGGTCTAGTAATCTCTCGTGCCATAAGGTTGTGTTAATACAAATAAGCCATAAAAGCCAACAACCGATAACGGGAAAAAGCCAAAGGCGTGTCTAGAGGAGCATACTGAATGCTCAAGTGGAGAAATCACTCCCTACGATAAGCATTAGCATTTTATCTTTTCTTTACTGATTCATGTATTTCAGAACTTTGAATATTGAATTGATTTGTATGATTAATATGAGCGGCTAAGCACCTCTTGGTCTTGGCCTAGTTATGATTCCTTAATTGTTTTATTTCGCTACATTACTTCGTGATAATTATTTCTAAGTGTATGCATGCATAGTTTATTGGTAGCTACCTTGTTTTTTAGTTTTGAATGGCGGGAGAGGCCAATTTCATAGGAGATATGACCAACTCAACCCTTGTGTGAGCGGACCGAGACGGGAAGGGTAAGATATGACCAACTGATGACCCTTTCTACTTGTGCGATTTGACCAACCGATCACCTACCGCTTGGATGAACTTAAGAATTAGGGGTGAGTGTTTGTTGCTAACGCCCGCACTCACTATTATAAATCTAGCATGTAAGCGGTACTTAATGACTTGTCTTGGGGACCGGGAACAACAAGACTTATGAGGGACACATGACTTCTCCTGTGGTGGCATCTTTGCCGATAAGTTAGGCTTAATTGACCAAATGTCGCCCCTCTCGACTTTGACCCCACCAAGTAATTGGAAGTAAGTGGACGAGATATAACTAGCTAGGAGGAATAACTAGGTTAGCACCACTCTCATCTATTGATTTACCCTTTGCCTTTATTTGCTTTTATCTGCTTTAGTAGTTTAATAATTAACTCCTTATCGAAATCATATTTTCTGTGACACCTAGACTTAGTAATAATCCAACACACATAGCTCTTGGGACGACCTTGGCTTTACCGAATACTACACTACACACGACCGGGTACACTGCCCGTTAGTACATTAGGGTAGACCATAGGTATAACGAGACTTTATAAATATTAAAACCTTGTCAGTAAAACCTGCATAAAGTTTTTGGCGCCGCTAGTCTACTTTTAATTTTCTTTCTTAAATGTCAGGATACAAGACTCGCAGCTCGAGGCCTTTTCTGGCTACCCCATTCGATGATCCGGAGAAGCAATTTCGAACAAGGAAAGTTTACTCTCCGGTTCCTATTCACAACATCTTCTCGTTTTACGAATCAGACCAGTCTTACGCAGAACCGGAGGTCATCAATGAAAATAATATCAATGACTTAACTATGGAGCAGTATTTGGAGCGACCAAATGAAAACTGCCAACGAAGCTTCGCACGTGATTATAATCTTGAAAATACTCTATTCCGATCAAATTATTCGAGAGTTACACAAACTTAAGTTTTCGGAGATGAAGATGAGGACGTTTAGAATCACGAGAAGAAGTTCTCCACTTATCCTCTCTTTTCAACGAAGAGGTACCCGAGCTATTCGGTCACCGCAAGGATTTTCCTATGACTCGCATCGAACCGCCAAGAAATGGTATAACAAACTCCTAGCGAATGTAAAGAAGCATGGGATAAACTAAGAAAAGAGTTCAGTCCAAAGTTTTGCACTCCTTAAAAATGGCCAAACTTCTTGGTAAAATCTATCAATTCGTCCAAGTTGAGAAGAAACGCTACTGTGCATGGGAAAGATTTAATGAGCTACTCTATCGATGCCCCACCCATGATTTGAACAAACATCGATAATCTACGCCTTCTACCGTGGAATTAATGTGCAAACACGAGAACTTCTCGATTCCCCGAGACATATTCCTAGCATGACTCCTGACCAAGCCTTGGAATGTATTCAACGGATTTTTGAACATTGCTACAAATGGCACATGGATACAGGGTACGGACCAAGAGACAATTTCGATCATAAGGTAATGAACATGATAACAAAACAAGAATATAACTATGGGGAAATTTTTGAAAAATGAAGGATAGAAAGAGAAGCTGAAGCATGCAGGATTGAGTAGTTTAAGAGCGTGTTTGGGACTAAAACCGGGAGCAATCTTGAAAAAAAGATTCTTGACCACATCAAGGAATCAAGGGAACGAGATGATAGGATTGAAAAAATGATGAAGACATTCGTGGATAATATAGTCTCTTCTCTCAAAATTCACGAAGATAGGATTAAGAGAGTGGAAAGGAGTGTTAGCTCATGTTCGGAAGCCATCACTAATTACCTAGCAGCTCGGGAAGAGGAAGTTGTAAACACGGTGGAAACTATCCTTGAAGAGCCGATAACTTTTCTAAAAAGTTGTTTACTAATCAACATGGAAGACAATCACTTCGACCAAGCTTTACCCAGAACTCCCCTATCAATAATTTTATTAAAACTAATCATGATGGTATTCCGCAGAATTAAGCAATGATGAGACAATTCACCTCAACGAAAGATGTTCGTAGCTTTGAGAAACGAGCTACCACAAAAGGAAAAAGATCCGTGATGTTTCACTCTCCTTGCTTGATCGGAGTCTCATTATGTAATGCCCTAGCTAATCTTGGAGCAAGTATTAGCATAATGCCTCATTCGATGTTTTCATGTATGGGATCAGCGACTTAAAGCCGGCCAAGATGAAAATTGAAATGGCCGATCGATCATGCAATCGCCGTTGGGCATCGTTGAAAATGTATTGGTGAAGATTAAGAAATTCCTTTTCCCAAAGAGATTTTGTGATTCTTGACATTCGAAGACAAAGAATACCTGCTATTTTAGGTAGACCTATGTGCTTAACGCCCATACTAAGCGGATGTCTTTTTTGGAAAGTTAACTCTTGAAGCTAATGGAGAAATTGCAACGTTCGTACCTAATGAACTCCCTCACTCCTCAAAAGGTATGTGCAATTGACCCAAGAGGCGCTTTGGCAACGCTTAGAAGAATTTCTTAATGACCCCGGATCCCGGCAAGGTTGATTCGGGAGAGATTTTGATGTTTTCGTCAACTTCGAGGAAGAAGATAATTTAGAATCAGTCTTGAAGACCTCTCAAGTGACGCCGAAATGGCCCATTGGCAAGATAACTCAGAAGGCTTTTTCACAACCCAATCAACCTACATTTCATGAGGTAGGAACCCAGATACATCATAGAAACCCTTATTATCTAAAGATCTCATGCAAAATCGGGTTCATCGACTTCCACCCATTTATTGACACTACTTCCCCAACAACATCATGTCGAAAGAGTGCTACAACCGATTTATAAAGAAAGAATTAGAATATAAGGGTGATGCGTACAAAAAAATCAAGCTTTATCACCAAGCCCCGCCACTTGTGAATGGCAGATCGTAATGTTTAAAACGGCTCAGAACGAACTCAATGAAGATCCGAGGAGTATAGTGTTTCCGGTCGTTATGTCCCAAATGAAATGTGCAATGGATTATCAAACGATAGTGATCGCGAGATTTGAATCGAAAAGGATTTGAATAGATTATAACTACAGAAAAGCCAACAAATTACAACGGCTTAAATGCAAATTAAAGGAAATTAAAAGATTAAAAATATTAAATAAACGCTATCACTATTTTCAAAATTGATGAACGCTTGAAACTTAAAACTTAAAACTTACGTTTAAATAAAATAGCGTAAACGTACAAAATAAAAAGTGAAACTTATACAATATAAATCCTAAAAATATGAAAAATACATTTTACAATCCTAATGATAAAATAAAATATTTAGAAAAGAAAATTATTTTTATAACTATTAAATTAATTATTATAAATTAAAACTATTTTAACTATTTAATAATTACCTAAAATACAAGAAAATATGAAACAAAGCTAGAAAAATAAAATTATGAATTGAAAAGTCTAAAATAACAAACTAGAATTTTCAAAATTATTTTGTATTTTTCTGATTATTTTTCTATTTTTATGAATTTTAAACTATTTAAAACTACTTAAATTATTTAAAAATACAAATTTAACTAAGAAAAATATGGAAAAATACTTTTTGGCTTTTTATATTTATCTTAACTTAAGAAAATGAAAAATTAT
>CM040240.1:61307655-61549434 GCA_022545495.1 Chrysanthemum lavandulifolium
GGGAGCGTTTCATTAAAGCAAAGCATTGCAAAAATGCTTGCAATATATTCACTTAGGTTTTCTATATTACTTGACGTCCTCCTCAAAAGGGAGCACTCGTCAAGGGGGAGCACTTCGTCAAAAGACGAAACCATTGCAAAAATACTTGCAACACACTCATTTAGCTTTCATAATTACTTGGCGCCCTCAACAAAGGGGAGTATCTGTCAAGGGGGAGCTAAGACGAGAATCTTTCTCTCATCTTACTCTTTATTTTCTATTTTGTTACATTTCACAAGTTTTTCTCAAAACAATATGTTAGTTTCTTTTCGACGCTCTCTTTGTTTCGACAAAAAGGGGGAGAAGAGTAAAACTCAATTCAAATTTTACTAATTTTATTTTCTTCTTAAAATAATCTTATGTTTTGTCATCAACAAAAAGTTGGAGATTGTTAATACAAATAAGCCATAAAAATGTTTATTTATATTTTACGATCTTCTAATGTTTTGTCGATAACAAACTTAAAATCATTTTAACGAAACAAATAAAATACGTAAAAGGTTTGAGCCAATAGTTTACTAACACACTTTTACTAAACATATTAAAACTATATCAAAATATGTTTAGTAAATAAGTTATATAAAACCAAAGACATTTTTATAAAACACTAACAAGTAATATTGTTTACATCTTATAGAAATGCATATGTATAACAGCTAGTGTTTACATTTTATAGAAATGTATATGTACTTTGTATATGTTGTAATGGGTAAAAACCAAATTCCATAACCCATGACCCATGATCCATTGACTAGGTACAATGAATGTTGTTGGGTAAAAACCAAAGTCCATAATCCATACCCATGGAGCATGATCCATAACCCATGACCCATTGCATGACATCATGCATGAAGTCATGTTGAGTATTATCCATGATCCATGACCCATGACCCAAGATCCATAACCCAATGACTATGTACATTGCATCTTGTTGGGTATCCATAATCCATTACCCATAACCCATAACCAGGTTTGCAACCCGAAATCTAGACTAAACTGACCCAGTAGCCGGATCCCGGGTTTTGCACTAGCCGGATCCCTCTTGGGTGGGATCCGTGGGAACCGTGGGACAATAGACATAATTTGTCTAAAAATAGTGAGCCATTTCTCTCTTACTCACTACCACTCTTAGATACACTTTCTCCCAGTATTCTAACATCTCTAACCACTGATCCAAAGGATCATTTTATGTAGTTTTATGTTTGTGTAATTCTCTAGGTTCCTCTTAAAGGCGAGATCACCACCTCTTGAAGACGTGCATGCTCAAGTCACGAGTTTCTAAGCTTCGTCATCATCAAGACCACTAAAGTGCATCTTGTTGATAGTTCTTTCCTCCCTCCATGGAAGTGTTGTGTTGAAGGAATTAGTGAACGGTGCCGAAGGGTCGTGTTGAAGGCATTAGTGAAAGGTTCCAAAGGTGTACATTCGATATAGTGCATCGATGTACAAGTTAGATAGTTTGGGTTAAAGGATGTTGATGTCTTTCTAGTGTTGTAAGAAGGAGTGTGTCTCCTTTGGGGTAGTTTTGTTGTGGTGTAGTGTTGGGTAGTAGTTCCTCCTTTGTAATGGAACTCGGTATCTAGCCTTGTACCGGATAAAGTGTAGGCGATGTTGTGATAGGTTTGATTCTACCTCGTGGAAGAACTCGGTTTCGGCTTTGTACCGCTAAAGAGTAGGCGATGTTGTGAAGGCTTCTCGCCACATTAAGGAGCTTGTGTTGTGTAGTGCTTACAAACCTCGAGTGGGGTACTTGGGAGTGAAGTAGGGCAAGGAAGGTGTCCTTGTAACCGAACCACTATAAATACTCGTGTCGTGGTTTTGTGTTCCTTTACTCTTTATATTTGCATTACTTACTTATATGCTTATCTATCAATATCCAACACACATACCAAATAGATTGACATAAGTCGATCTAAATATGTTAAAACGAAATTTTAATCGGTAAAACAATTCAACCCCCCCTTCTAGTTTTCCACAGGTTGCATTATAAGGCTATAATGTGCCCTATAACTTGGTGTACCAAATGCTCTAAACTAGTGTTTATCTTATATGAGTTGTCATTTTGAGCTTCTATAAGAGGTTTTTTTAAGTTTATATAGTGTGGTTATTTAAAAGATAGTGGGCTTATATAACATGTTTCATTACAAATTACAATTTTATCTTTAATTATACCTAATCAAAGATTTATACTTTTCACCTTTTACCTTTTTTGTCATTTACCACTCTAAACTAAACCAAATACTCAAGTTTATTAGCTTATGTTTAATAAGTCAATCCAAACATTCAACATAGGCTTATGAGTTTATGATATATAAATCATAAAGTGCATATATAACACTAGATTAACGACGCCCGATGGGCGGGCTAGTTTTGATATATTATTTACATAAATTAGACACATAAAATTCCATAATAAGAAGATTAAGCATACAGGTCTGGAGAGTGGTTGGTATCTTGTGAAAATTTAGGGAAACTGTAGAGTGTTTGGTATCTTGTGTGGATTTAAACATCCAAAAATGATGCATTTAAAACTGGTTAACATAATCGCTAAAGTCGTGGATGGTGAAGAGTTTGAAATGACAGTCTTTCATGTTTGATAGTTTGTTTATGTTTGTGTCAAAGCTTTTGTTTAGACATATGGTATGTTTAGTATTTTTTTTATGATTATCACTATTTTTTATTAAAACAATGAACTTAGTTAGGTGATTATCAATGGTTTATGTTAAACCAATGGTCCATTTACGCAAGCAACCATGTTTTATGCAAGGCAACATGTTTATCCAGACTGCATAATATTGAGTTACTACTTGCATATCATCATTACTTTTACTTGTTTATTGTGAAATCAACACTACATATATGTTGAATTGAAACAATTTCAATGTAAAGTTGTTTGTTTTATCAGTATAGTTACCCCTCGGTCGCAATAAAGAACTTTAAATTTTCATGAAGAACATAAACTTTTACTTGTTTATTGTGAAATCAACACTGCATATATGTTGAATTGAAACAATTTCAATGTAAAGTTGTTTGTTTTATCAGTATAGTTACTGATAACATCAAATAGTCCTGAATATTAAGTGTGAGTTTCCCCTGATAATGCCCGTATTTTATATCATTTATATGGATTTACGCTTGTTTTCTTCTATATTTCACTTTCAGGTAAAATAAGAGCATTGGAGCTAAAGAGACGCGGATTTGGAGAATTTATAAAAGATTTATCATAGTATGCTCATTTTGAAGCAGTTACGGCGTAACTCCTCTCTCACATTACGTCGTAACTAAAGCGTGGCTGAGAAAACCAACTCAATAGAAGATTACGGCGTAACTCTCCCAAAGATTATGACGTAACCAACTAGGTCAAATGAGGTTCTGCGCGCTGCAAGCTACGCCGTAACTATTGTATCAATTACGGCATAACCAAGATTTATTGAAGATACGGCATAACTCCTTCCATAGTTAAGCCGTAACCAGCATTTTTAATGCAAAATACGAAGAATTGGATGTTACGGCTTAACTCTTATAATTAGTTACGCCGTAACCAGATCTGGCCTATAAATACCCCACGATTTCCAGCATTTCAAATCATCCCATTTCACACACAACACAAAGTGAACGTGAGTAGAAGTCGAAGGCAGATCTAGAGCAGCATACGGAGCTATCTCCAAGGGAGAAATCACTCCCCTACGATAAGCGTTAGCATTTTATCTTTTCTTTACTTTCAATTCATGTATTTCGTTATGTTAAATATTGAATCGATTGTTATAGTTAATATGAGCGGCTAAGCACCTCTGGTGCTGGCCTAGTTATGATTCCTTAATTGTTTTGTTTACGTTTACATTGCTTCCACATAATTATTTCTAAGTGTATGCATGCATAGTTTGTTGGTAGCTACCCTTGTTTCGGTAGTTTTGAATGGCGGTAGTGGCTAGTTACTTAGGAGATATGACCAACTGACCCTAAGTAGGTAGACTGAGTGGGAAGGGTAAGCTATGACCAACCAACGACCCTTTCTGCTTGTGCGATTTGACCAACTGATCACCTACCGTTTAGATGAACTTAAGAAGTAGGGGGTGAGTGTTTAAGATGCTAGTGCCCGGGCACTCACTGTTATGAATCTAGCATATAGCGGTACTTAATGACTTGGCTTAGGGGACTAAGAACAACTGGACTTATGACAAGTCACCTGATTTCTCCGGTGGGAACCTTTGCTGATAGGTTAGGACTAACTGACCAAATGTTGTCCTAATGACTTTGACCCCACCTGAAGTAATTGGAAGTAATTAGACGTAAACACTACTAATTAGGATGAGTAATTAGGTTAGCACCCCCTCTCCTCTATTGATCACAGCCCTCGCCTTTATTTGCTTTAGTAGTTAATTATATCATAATGATATTAAAATATGTGACACCTAGACTTAGTTTAAATCCACACACATAGCTCTTGGGACGACCTCGGTTTTACCGATTACTACACTACACACGACCGGGTACACTGACCATAGGTATAACAAGACAATATAAATATTAAAACCTGGTCAGTAAAACCTGCATCAGTTACCCTCTCGGTCGCAATAAAGAACTCTAAATTTTCATGAAGAACATAAACTTTTGCTTGCATGAACAGCTATAACTTTAATTTTCACACAATATTTAGTACAATTATATATACTTTCAAATCATAATGTGAAAATACATTCAAACTATTTACACATTGCTTGTAAATACAAAAAGTAGAGCTTGAAAACAATATAAGTAACTACTTTGAGAGTAAGACAAACTTATAAGATAACCGAGATTGAAAATAGATATGGTAGATGGGTTCTCTGGGACAGAGAGTGGCATGAATTTGTTGCCGCAAATGTTCCATAACCTAGTTTGTAACAAAATACTTTCAGAAAACTTCTTAAGATTTCAAAATCCTCATGATCACTATCACCTTTAGCTTCATCAACATCATGGTCTTCAAATTTACCTTTGGATAAAAAATAGTAGATGATTAGTTTTTTCTATTTTCTCTAAATATGTAGAGTTATATATAAGGTTTTATTAAGTTCATGAATACCATAAATATGATGTGACAAATGAAGAGTGTCATTTTAAACATTAGAGTGGTAATTGTAAACTGTTATTTTCAATTATAATCATTCCCTTCACTTATATATTTTTTATGTTAACAAATTAGCTTTATTTTTTGGATAAATATTTTGGTCAAATAAATCTAAATGTTTGTTATACAAAAAACTTCCATATTAATAGGATAACTTTAGTTTGAATTTAAAATATACGTGTTATCATATACGTAGTATTATATTAAAATTATCATCCAAGCTTTTTAAAGTTGATAATTTTTATAGTTTGTTGAAGGCTCTAATTCGAGTTGTGTTGTATTGCGTAAAAAGAAACTAGCATTGTGTGTATTGGTAGTTTTCAGATTAAAACTTTGTGGCTTTTATAAAGGATTAAAATGTATATTTGAGTTATTTCAAGAAATTGTTACATTTATTTTTGGAAATATAATGTTTGAATTAATGGTAATTTAATACATTTTTTTTATTTACAAAGTTGTTTTGGTGATACAAAATTTTGGTTTTTTAAATTGGTTACATTTTTTTACAAATGTTTTTTTCAAACTGTTTTTTACAAATTAAAATGATTCAAAATGTTTTTGGTGAATATTAGTGGGCTTTTGGCTGATAATCTTGATGAATATTAGCGGGGCTTCTTGACAAACTGTTTTTGGCGAACATCAAAACTTTATAACAACTAACGAAAGTTTTTTGAATATCAATTTGAATTTTGAAAACTGATTGTAAGTATTAATGCATCCCATATAGTTATAGATTTCGTATTTAAATTAACATTATTATAATGTCTTATAATAATATGGGAATTGTGAAGTAATAGTTTAGTTGTCAACATGGGAATGGATTGTTAGATTTATGTAACTTTTAGCTAAAGTTATGTGTATAGAAAATGTTATGGTTGTAAACATGTATGTAATTTATGTATGTATGTAATGTTATGATATATATGGTGACCGGAAACGGTTTGATCAGAATGTTTCTTAAATTAAAACCAAATGCTAAGGTCCAAATAAATGTTCACATTGGAGGTGTTCCGGTATTTAGAGGATTGTACAAAGACGATGGCAATAAAAGTTAACGACACTAAATGTGCGCTATTTGATCTATCAAATCGGTCATTTACAAAGTTTTGTGCTATTTCGTATTATAAAAACATAATTTATGCTTGCTATTGCTCTTTCTATTTGTTAGGAAAAAACACATAATTCACAATGATTTGCTTGGTATATGAAATCACAATCATATCAAAGTAAATAACCAAACATATTTTGTTTTTTACATATCAAAAACAAAATTAAGTGATTGTTCAAATCATAAAACAGCAAATAACAAAATGTCTAAAACCAACAAACGTTAAATTTAAGATAAAAAAAACAAAATTAAAAACTGTGATTGTGATAGATAGCAGGATATTCGGCTGATAACTCTTTCTCAAACTTGACATGAACCACAATTGTCTTTCCTCATTTTGGAGCCGCTTATTCTTTGATATGATCATCAAAGTCTGCACTTGCCGCTACATGAGCTTCTTTCACATTAGAATCAACATTCAATGACTTCATAGCATCCAGTTGAAATGGGTATTAAATGTGAGGGTATATCGTTTCATACAAATTAATCATGTAGCATTCTCTTTCACCATTACATTTCTTTTTGTAGCAACATTTCCTTCTTCTTCATCTTTTAATATTTAAATAATAATAATAATACACATGATTAGTGCTTGATACATATAACAAATTATACATTAATGAAATATAAAAATTTACCTGAATGGTGATATCTTCTTTGAAAATGCTAACTAAGCCTTTGTCATCAGACCTCATTTTAACTTGATACACATAGTTGTTGTTATGGATGTTGAACTCAGAGTAGACAAACTTAAACAACATTTTCTTACCAACAATAAAATTAAATTCAGCTAGAAAAAATCTTCTCCAACATATTGATACTTTTCCATTAATTCCCAACACGGCGTATCATTTAGAAGGTTCCGAACCCTATTGTCAAGAAGCACAAGTGAAGCAGACCTAGTACCATATACTACTCGAACAATGACCTTGTACCTAACGATTAAACAAACTACAATTATTCATTATAATTGTAAAAAATTTGTAAATTATGCCAACATTAATATGGAATAATATGGATATTCAAAAAATACATGTAAAGGATAACATTTAACGGTCCATGGCTATCGCATTTCAAGTAATTTTTACATGATCCAGATCCATAAGTTTTGGATGAGGAGGCATTAAAATACCCAAAGTAGCCATCCTACCACATGTTTTGCATGGCGATAGTACCAGCATGCTCAGTATGAATCCTGTGTATCTTGCCATACACAACACAAGTGTAGTCCTGTATTAAATTTTTTTAATTGGTTAGTTGTGAGAATACAAATTACTGTGAGTAGATATAACAAAATGGATAAAACATGCATCATCAGAATCACGAATTGAGCCAATACATTTCTTTGTTACTCCATTAAAGAAGATATGCTTCATTTTGTATATTGCTTAAAATATATATACAACCTAAGCATAATATTATGCAATAAGAAAATTGAAAAGAATTGATAGGTACATTTTTTTGAAGAGATTACTAAATGATGTGCTATGCAAATGAATGAGGGATGCATTTTATAAGATGGGATTAGGGTTGACATTCTATTCACATTTGAAAATATTCTACTATAATTAAGGAAATGATATTTCTAATTATCAATACTACATTTTAAAGCATTTGGGACATTCTTAAAAAGGTAGGCTTGAAAAATTAAGATTCAACACTTGCTAATAATGGCAAATTTTAATAAATACATCTATAATAGCATTTGTTGCAACACTTTAAAGCACATTTTTTAAACATGTTTTTAAAAAAAATAATAAAAAAATAAAAAGTAATTTAATATAAGAAAAAAAACCTCCATAACAATAAATACCTAATAAATGTTATTTTTAAAACACCCCTAATATGAAAAATACTTGTTATTATACATATTGTACAAAGTAATTAAACACACAAATCTTCATGCAATTTATATGTAAACAAGTTCATGGTACATATGGTTTTAAAAACGGACCGCCAATCGGTTCAACCGGGAACCGAGTCACCACCGGTTCGGCTAGCTTATAAAGTCGTCCGAGAACTATATTGTTAAATCAATAGAGTTTAAAATGCATACTAAAATACAAGTGTTCAAAAATATTATTAAATCACAAGAGTGCCTCGAGAATCAACATATGCGCTTTTGGAATTTTTTTAATAAAACTTACCGTAAAAACTAAAACTTTGTTTTATAAAATCGGAAGATTTTTTCAAAGCAAATGATGCAAAGGTTCAAAGTGCTAAGTGCAAATTATATATTATATATGTATATTTGAATATTAATAATTATACTCTTTAAAGTAACCCACATGATTTATTGAATATTTATTTTTACTTTATCTTTATAAGTAATTTTTTACTTGTATCACCAACCTATGTGGGACAAATTTAACAAACATTATTTTTTAGAACTAAATTTTCTTAGTATAATGTAAGTGATTTTTAAAATTCGCTATGGTGTTATTATTTAATGATAACTTATGACTACGGGTTATTGTCAACTAATTTTATCTCATACATTTACAATATACCTACTACCAACTCATTATTGTCACCACATCATGTGGATAATCTACAACTTTTATATGAAAAATTTTGTTATTGCATAACAGTATGCAAAACTAAAATTATCGTCGTCCGTATATCTATTGTATTGTAAAATATAGATCTAAAAAAAATTGATGAATATTTTAATTGTAAGGCGCCCGCCGCTGCAACGCGCGGGTACCCTGCTAGTAAAAGTTTTAAATATGCTAAAAAAGTAGCTAATGTGAATTTGCAAAATGAATATTTTGTTACATAATTTTAGGATAATGAATATTTAAAATCGGATCATTGATCCGTGCTAAACCGTCAAGTCTAACAGACTTAAAACAGCTTAAACACAAATGCAATGAAGATCAGAGAATTTAGTGAATTCCCGGGTCGTTTAGTCCCAAGGAGACTCAATGGTGTGTTAAACACTTGATCAGACGATAGAATGATCACTAAGGATAGTGATCAGAAAGGTTTGAATTGGATAATTACACTACTGAAAAAGTTTATAAAATAAAGCGACTTAAATGCAAATTAAGAAAATTTAAAAAGATAAAATATATTAAATAAACGCTATCACTATATTTAAAGTGATGAACGTTTAAAACTTAAAACGTCGTTTAAATTAAGAATAATGTAAACGCATAAAATAAAAAGTGAAACTTATACAATGTAAATCCTAAAAATATGAAAATACATTTTACAATCCTAATGATAAAAGAAAATTTATAGAAAATGAAAATTATTTTTATAACTAATTAATTAATTATAATCAATTAAAAACTATTTTTAACTATTTAATAATTACCTAAAATACAAAAAATTAGGAAATAAAGCTAGAAAAATAAAATTATGAATTAGAAAAGTCTAAAATAACAAAATAGAATTTTCGAAACTATTTTTGTAATTTTCTGATTATTTTTCTATTTTCTATGAATTTTAAACTATTAAAAACTAATTAAATTACTAAAATTACAAAATAAACTATGAAAAATATGGAAAATTACTTTTTACTTTTTATATTTATCTAAACCTAAGAAAATTGAAAAATTATTTTTGAACCTTTTCTTAATTATTTATATTAAAAGCTAATTAAAATGATTAAAACTACTTTAAATTAGGAAAAATAGCAAAACAACTTGGAAAAATCAAATTTTCGGAAAACTCTAAATTAATACTAGGAATATAAGAAAATGGAAAAACAGACACTTATGAGGAGAAATTTGAATCATAAATCAAGTGCTTATAAATAAGCACTTGAATAAGCTAAATGAAGATTAACAAGTACCACTGATTACGATGTTCTATACTACTAAAAATGACCAATTGCAACTAAAATCAACAAGTCAGAATCACTTGAATAACAAACTACAAGGATTTGATGTCTATGAATTTCAAGTTCAACAACAGATTCGAGTGCTACTTTAAGCTTATGCAGAAGCTTCAAAATAAGCTCAATGTGAAAAATACCACTTGGGACTTAGAAAAGACCTGGTTGAGAGCAAGTATACCAAAAACTGCACCATGGGGAGCTCTTTTGAGCCCGTGCAACTTGCACAAATTCGAGAAAAGCTCAAGGTAACCGCTTATCAAATAAGCTAGAAAATAAGCAAACAAGCTATAGAGCCTACCAAACAAAGGATGTAAGCTAAAGAGAGCTAAAATAAGCTAAAAGCTACTAATTATATCTAAACTTAACAAGTTACAAGCTCGGTTCCTTGATCTAAGCCAATCGCTTAACTAGCCAAACAAAGGGTTCGCACTCCACCGTTTGAGCTTATTAAATGCTTATCAAGAGTGCTAAAGCCAAAAATGATATTAGGCCTTGTAAACCACCGGTGACTATACATAAACCAAATCTCGGACTCTAAATCGCTAAAATGAGCTTAGTGCTCAAGTCGCAAAATCTGCTCAAACCGGTGCAATCATATTTTGACTTTTGAATAATAGATTCTATGTTTGACTATGTTGAGTTTTGATCCAATGTTATTAACTGAATTTGATGTTTAAAAGCTAATAGTGATATCAGCTAGCAAGATCTACTAGATTTGAGCCTAGAGGCAAGTTTGATACCCACTGATTTTGATGTAATGTATTTTAGAATGATTACAAAGTGATTCGACTTTTTGAATGAAACTGCTATATCAAGGACTTGAAATGACTATCAATTACCTATCAAACTTGTATCAAACACTTAGAACTAATAAGCTACTTTTAGCACGCTTATTTCAATGAACCAAACACTAGTTATGCTACTGTTATAAGAACTAAATGACGATAATGATCAAATTAGACTAAACAAACATCAAACTCCAATCAAACAAGACAAATTAACACTAATGAATGATTCAAACACGTATATAATGATCGAAAATGATTTGAAACTTACAAGGTTCCTTAGCCACTATGGCTTGCACTTTGATGAAATAAGAACTCTAACCTAATTAACCCCTATCCTAATCCAATACCAGCTCAGTATTCAACCCATGATCACCTCTGCATCAACAGCAACCATTTCCAAACCATATGAGCTCAAGATTGACTTTTGTTGACCTTGCATCAAATTTACTTAAAACTGATTCAAAAGCTTATCAAAAGCTATATAAAGCTTAAGTAAGCTTATTTAAGCTTACAATGAAGCTAATGGAAGCTTGTTCAATAAAAAGTAAAACTGGAATTCTCAACAGTAACTGGAATATTTGAGACTTAAGTGAAAACTTAAATTGATAATCAAAAGTACAAAATACTGATGTCTTAACTTGCATGAAATACAATTGAACTGAAATTACAACATTTTAGCTTAACTAAGACAATAATTAAAAAAACGACATAAGTAAAATTTTTATAAACTAACTAACTCCCCTATCTTCTCTTTTTTCTACCCTTTATAAGCCAATCCTCTTTTTCTTTGACTTCTCAGCATATCCCACCAATAATATTAGCCATTGGATTATTTGGAGTCATCTTGGCCGTTTAATCTGTTTTGGCGCCAAAAAGAGTTATCCATTGGAGGGTTGAGTGAAGAGGTAAAGGTAGCATTAAATGCATTTTGTATTGTGGTGGAGGAGGGGAACAAGGATGGTGATAGGTCGAGAGGAGGGATGGTTGTGCTTGAGTGGCGGAAGCAATTGAGAAGATGAGACTAAAAGGCGCCAAGTGGGTTTGGGTTTGATCGCCATTTGACCAAGGCAGATTAATAAGCCGGGGTCCAAATGTAATATGACAGGGGTCCAAAAGGATAGGTAGGTCAAAAGGGTTTAAGGGCTTAATTGACAAGGACCTTAGTGTAAAATCAAAATCAAGGGACCATATCTCGCCAATTCAAAGAAGTTATTCCAAGGGACCACAAGTGACAACCTTCAAAAGTATAAGGACTAACTTTGCCATTTTCCAATTTCAGGGCCATTTTGACATTTTCAAACTTGAGGACCAAAGTTGTAATTTTGCAATTTTACATTTCAAAGGTTTGTTTTGACAACTTTTGAATCCCATGGACCTTAAATGACATTTTCCTTTATTTTGATTTACCAGGACTGTTTTTGACAACTTTGAAACTGGGGACTAAACCGCCAATTTTGCAAATTTGATACGTTTTCATCCGATTTTGATATTTTTGCATTTAAAACACATAAAACACTTGTTTGTGATATTTTGATCATTTTGATGTGTTTCGAGTGTTTTCGATGATTTTGCGTTTATATTGTACAAAAATGATGAGTATTTAGACACTCATCAATCATCTTAAATTTATTTTAAATACAACCTTAAAACACCTCATCATTAACTTTTTACAGTGTTTTAGTCATCTTAATCCTAAAACATAATATGAATAAACATGAAATTATCATACATATTATCAATAACATGATGAAAGAACACAAAAATTAGAATCAACAAACACAAACAAACATAAATTTTAAATACTAAAATATAATAGCATTTTAATTTATATCATAAATCATAATCATGATAATAACATTAACATGTAATACGACTGACATACACCATAAATACTAACAGGATCAAATATCACAAATTTCTATCATCGATAAATTGGTTACTTGATCTTTGTCATAAACATATAAAGATCATTATCACAAATTATATATATATACTATTTGTGGTTGGAGGGGGTATAAAAATACAATGTATACATGAGCATGTGTCAACATTCAATTGGTCCATCCTATTTATATAAAAATTGTAATACAAAAAAAAAGGTTGTGGCACATTCCCATTGGCTAAGGTGTGTTGCAAACTTTACTGTTCACAAAAGGGGAGCGTATGCATACACAGATACATAATGTTATGTATACTTTTTTAAATACTAGCCTAGAAAATTCCAGGGCCTCTCACCCTCTCTCATTCTTCTTCTAAAATAGGTTTACCAAAAAACAAACATTAATTTCTATCATCAAGGGCCACCAACGTTCCACCAACATCACAAATCCAAACATCCATGAATAAATTGAAATCTTGAACGCTGAATAAGAGGTAGAATCATCAACGACTTATGCATCCGAGATTAAAGGTACGAGTTGTTTTAGATTATTTTATGAGATTAAAGGTACCATTGTTTGGATTTAGAAGCCAAGGAACGTTTTTGGGAAAACGCTCAAAGATGAAGTAGTGAGTCGATTTTATTATCGGCAAGTAAACTCCCACTTTTCAAATTATCTGAATGTGTGAAGGGCAAAATTATATGATTCATGAAATTCTTATTAGGATTGTTTTAAGTTATGGCGTAATAGGGTGAAGTAGCTTATCCAAAATAGGTGGTCAAAACCACAACTATAATGGGTGGCTCGATGCAATGCTTACAGTTGCAAGATTAATTATTGATATTATTGTGATCTAACATAAATCTTTGTATTTATAAAATCTGCAACTTAGTTTTTTTGCATTGACTACGTTTTTATCTTGCAGCATATGAATAAAAAAGCATGGCAAGGATGGAACCAACAATGATGATGTCTTGATGAAGGTGGTTTTGCTCCTAATACCTAGGTAGTCTTGGGTGATCTATGAAGCTAATATAAAAACTCCTGTTTTAATTTTATAATATACATATAAGTTTTAAGCTTATAGACAAATTATTACTTTAATATGACTTATATTAAAAGCAGGTAAAAGTTAATTGTAATTTTTTTTTATACAATTGAATAATGAACTGTTTTGTGTACAACCAGAAAAAGACCGAGTGCAAGCAGCAGCAGAGGCAGTAGAAAATTCTCAACGACGAGCAGAAGCTAAAGCTAAATTGGAAGGAAAGTGAAAGAGAGACCTTGAGACGGAAGCATCTCAGCAGGAATTATTGAAGGTATTGAAAGCTTTAATTGTGATGATATTGAGTACATAGAAAGAGGAAAATAGATTATGGCAATAATGTGTTATTTGTAAGAGGTTTTGTATGCAAAACGTAATCTTTATGTGTATATGCGCACACATAAATGTTAGACGACGCATGTAAGGAAATAATAGTATAGCAATGCACTAGGTTTGGTAATCTTAGAAATATGTATCAAGTTCCAGTTTTGTTGTCTATTGCTTCTAGCCTTCTATTAATTGTTAAAGCTAAACTTTGGTAGTTTGATAAAACGATAGAAGACAACAATCCTATTTGTTCTAAATATTTGAGAGTCTGATTGACGAACGCTTACAAAAACACACAATACAAATAACACATTATTTGAGAGTCGGAATGCAGTCATAAGTACTTATCCTATTAAATTGTTCGAGTAAATAAAAAAACACACAATACAAAAATTGAAATTTCTTTGCACGTTATATACAACTGTTGGCTTTGGTGTCGCACCTGAAATGGAAATTCTTACTGATTAGCATTAGCGATCCCGAGACCACACTACTGTCAACGTGTCATAATACGTCCTTTTTTGTATCAAAAAAAGATAAATACATAGATTTTCAAGTTTTTGGGTTGAAAACTGAGTTACAGGAGGTTTTGCGACAAGTTGGAGCTACGCATAGATGACAAATGCAGTTCACGACAAGTAGGATGTGCAGATTAGTTTTAAATTTGTCATAAGTTTACCTATTACGATATTCGCTTTTCTACATAATATGATATGAATTTTAATTTCTTACAGGTTGAAGTGATGGTTGCGCGTTGGCATTACAGTCGTTGGCACTATTCGACTTCCACTGAGATCCAGGGCTCAAAATGCCTAGGAGATGGTAAGGGTGCTAATTTTTCCAAGTGTACAGAATTGCACAGGTATGGAGCATTGGTTTTTCACAAGTTAGGCTGTCTATTTCATGCTTGCACATTCAATAATAGGATTAAAATCTTTTATTAAGAAACACCGGATTCTTTGCTCGCTTATTGATGTGCCCTTTTGTTACTCTTTAGGATTGTGACAAACAGGCATTTGCCTTTCACATTTTCCTTTATAAATTTAAAACTTATTTTTAAAAATTACCAAGAATTATATCAAAAGCTCCAAGAACAAACTTCGTTGGAAGTTAACTTAATTGTCGATAATACTTTTTGACGGACGAAACGCTTATGGTGTATGTATTGTTACAAGCTTCGCTTTGAAAAGTCATATGAAATCGTGGTATTTACAAAGTCGATAAATTCTTATTGTTTGGTAGCAAACAATGACTAGAAACGCTTCTGTGGTTTGCTTTTGTGATCGTTGTTCGTTTTTCACCAAAATTTCAAGTTGACGAGGTCAAACACAAGGTAAGAAGAAGGAATATGTTGAGGCCCAACACAAGATGAGGTATGACAATTTTTATTTTATTATTTTTTATTTTGTTTTTTAATGTACTCCTTATCTAATTTTATATAAAAAATTGGGGTTGTGATAAACGGTGTGATTTTCTTGGTGATATATAATAGGGATAATGAACAAAGCGTAGGTTTGGATTTTGACAAATGAATACAGCTTGAAGAACCCGAGAAAGTTGTGGAGCCATATATTGGGTATGTAGAGTTTTCATTTTTATTTTGTAATATCCGATATTCATGGATTTAATAAATGAAATTGAGGTAATGGTTACAAGGAATAAAACTTGGAGATTGTAGTAGATTCCAAAGACAGCATATGCAAATTTATCTCTCTATGGGATAATTTAGAGCCAAGTGGAGCGCTTTATACTGAACATGTAAGGGAATTATAAAATGAATCAAGTCCACTAAGCTGCATAATGCATTTTAGCTGGTCCGTCATCGATTTTGTCATTACTTTGCCGACTTAGCTGTTTTGGATTGTTGGATACCCATATGGCTTATTGCATCCTTTTTAAGGTCCGTTTATTGCTTTACTCTTCCCTTATGCTGTTATTTACGGGATATTTGACTTAAGGTAGTAGCAAGTCTGTGTATTTTGATGATTAATTCGAATATGGTGATGTTTCTGAAAAATTAATTTGGATTTTCATGTTTCTGAAAGCTATTATATTTTTAGTATTAACTTTCTAATGTATTTGCAGGTACTTATGTCGTCAAAACTGAAAGATGGTGGCTATTGCAGCGTGACATTTGCGGTACACAATTTATACCTCCATAATGATGCTCCTGATTTTGGTATAGGAATGACGCAAAAAAGTCACGTGTTCCTCTTTTTATTTTAGGTATACGATTACAGTTTAGTGTGGGCCAAAATGGATCTGCGGCAGACTTGCTCGCTTAAGTCAACCTAATCATCTGTAAGGTAAGTCTGTCACTATTTATTTATTTAAAATTTGTTGTCGCTTTTAAGCTTTGTACAAAAGAAGTCGATTTTGCATTATATGTAACTCGAACTCCGTGTCTGTCCTTTGAGCAGATTATAATGCAACGTTGGAAGTCCAATTGGAACACCTTCAATGATCGTTGCCTTTTGTTCATGGCAATGCAACAGGTAATGCAGTACACACATAACCATCAAAAAGGACATACGAGACCCTTGGGCTACTTACTGTTAAGTGGTAAAATGATTCCAAGATACATGTACATTGAGGAACCAAATTTATTATTTTCTGAATGTTTTTTATGTTATGCTACTGATATAGATCGAGTGGATTAATTGTTGACAGTTGGTCTAAATATAGGGTCCTGACTTTGGGTGAATTAAGACAATGAGTTTTATTGTGTGTAATACTTTGTTTGTGGCAGATTGTATGTGGAATAAGTTATTCATGAAATTTTAACTATCTCAAGTGATGGACAAGTCATGGATTTGGAAGAAAAATCGACCGAGAAAACGATGATCACGTAAGACGAGGTAACCACCCTCTTTGGTCTCACATCATGTAATATTGAGGTTGAAGTTATTACTAACATTAAAGAATGTTTGGTTTCGAGCAAATTTGGCTAATAAAATGGAACCGGAGAAGAATTTGAAAATTTCGGATGAGAAACTTTCACCGCACTTGTTGAAATCAATGTCAACATGAGATCGCAAAGAAATGACTAACATTGCCCGATAAGCCATTCAAGGTCTTTTATAAAAAAATTATAGATGTATTTATATTCTTATCAGTCTATGCGTTTCTTAGTAAGTTGTTTATTCTGATTAAAATATAGGGTGGGAAAAAGCTGAAACAGAGGTCTTAGCATTAAAGCAAGAACTACAAAAGGCTACACAGCAACGAGTAGATGACGAGGAAAGATTACACGGTGCTGATGCAGCATTGAAAGAGTGTATGCTGCAGCTACGTTTTGTTCGTGAAGAGAAGGAGAAAAGGATTAATGATGCTGTGACAAAGACATCAACAGAATATGAAAAAATAAGAATTGATTTGGACTCAGGATGCGACTACAGATGCCAATGGTACTCAAGGTATGTTGGCAATTGACTAGATTCGTATATGCAAATGTATAATAACACCAGTAGCATAAATGTTATTTGAGGTCTCAGTTATAGTGCAACTACAGATTCCATCGATTTTTGTGTAACCATTACAAATACCATAGGCTGTACTATTGCGCGGAATAAGAAAAGTGAGGTAAATATAAATGTTGGTATCAAAAAAGTTTTACATCTTAAATTTATAGCATGTGTCTCTATGTTGTGTTAGGAATGGATATCTATGTTTTTAGTCGTATTAAGAAAAGTTCATATCTTACCGATACAGTGAAGTTCAAGGCGGTATATCTTCTTATTTACTAAAACTACCTATCTATCCTTTTCTAAGTCTTCATTTGAGCTTCTCACTCTTTTCAAACATTAAGCGAAATGAGTAGGAAATGTTTCAATTTGAGATAATATATGCTTCTCTCTTTTTGAAACAATTACGCTTTGGTTCAAGAATCGTCACAGAATCAAACTGAAAGACTTTGAAAAGTAATCGTGCTGCAAATCAAGCTTATGCTGGAAGTGCACTTTTTCAACCAATCTGATTTGAACTTTTGCATATTCACTTTTGTTTCTTACAGCTATTAGAGATAAACACTACACTTATTTAACTTTGAGATGTTGTTTAGTATTTGTGCGCCATTAGATTCCCTTCAAAGCATCTTGGTGCAAGTTACTTTAACTTACTAATAACGACAAACTAATTCAACAACAAATGCACCTACATATGCATTATCACAAATGCTCGATGCATCGCTTAGCATCCCCGCAGCAACGCGCGGGCATACATGCTAGTTTTATCATCAATAAACTGATTACATGAACTTTTGCATAAGCATATTAAGATCATTATATCATATTTACATTAACAATTGTCGTATGATAAGCTTACTAGCCTGTAACATATAAAAAATAGCATAAATAAGCACTTGTAAAGAATGCACTATCCCAAGCTAAGCTTTTACGCGAGAAACTTGGTCTTCTTTGCTCAAATGATTCGACCTGAGCAGGTAAATTCGTACCATCACACTGCTTGCTACGATCATACTCATTCACATTGTCAAACGTTACTGCAAAACAAATACTTATTAGACATAATAAGCTTACATGATGCATATCTATATTGCCTTAAAAGCTAATTAGTACACAGTAAATTGTTGTGAGAGTCTTAAAAGCTAATTAGACATAATAAGCTCACTAAAGGTTCATCAAAAATTGAACCCAAAGACCTAGTCTTTGTAAAATCTTCCATTAGCTATGACAATGAAATGTCAAAAAGGGTGGCCAAGATGAGTTGGGCTATGAATGTGATCTGCTTGAAAATGACCTAAGAAGGATACTTACTTCTTTGAACCAGTCACAAAATGAATCTGAGTATGCGGAGGAGTCAGATTCAGTGGAGACAACTCCACTTTCCACTTTATGGTGTTGAACCTTTATCAGGTTCAGCTAACAAATCAATCCTAAAACTTGCATCAATAATAAAGACTGTTAACACAAAACATGTCTCAATTGATGAAACCCACACAAAGACCTCAGCTTCTAAAAGGAATATTGCCAACTCAAAGAGTAAAACCCCAGAGCCTTTAGTTCCTACTGTCAAAGGCCTAAACAAAACACAACGTTCAGCTCCTGCTAACCCTATGCATGATGTTGAAGTTCCTCGGTCAATCCTGATGAAGGAAACTTAGACACTTAACTCAAAGGTTGAGTTGTTGTCTAATGCTCAGGAATCAAACACAAAACCTTCTAGATTTCAATCTCGAATGTTTTGTGTAGCCTGACAAAGTATTACAACAAATGTGTCCGCCCAATGTCTTTCAAACCTGGTGACCATGTAATGCGCAGAAACAAGGTCCGTAAGGCCGCAGGTCAGGGCTAGCTCGCTCCTAATTAGGAAGGGCCATACATCATTCGTTAGGAAAATGACAATGGTTCCTACCTGTAAACAATACCTGAGGGGATGACATTCCCCTAACATGGCACACATCCAACCTCGAACGATGTTACATCTAAGGTGGATTGCTGAAACAAGCAACTTTCTTGCTATTTTCTTTAACATTTTAAAGAAGGCTTCTAATATCCGGATAACTCATATGTACTATTTCTTCGAATATGCAATGACAAATCCAACACTTTTCATACCAAGTATCACATACGACTATTCATACAAGTAACATTCACTTGAACGTAAATTAGCCTTTATTAACATGCTCATGAAAAAGGTGCCTCTAGGTTAAAAAGCAAGGAATACACTCGACGACGCTTTGGATGAGGTTTCATAGCACAAGCCTCATTCCAAAGTATACAAATGCACAACTTGCCATGAGCGAGTTGCTGGAAGATAGCTAGTCGATAGTTACTGGTTATAATGTGCACCCTAAAACATAAGTACTTATATCACAAAATCGAGGTCCAATCAGATCCTCGATTATAAACACTATTTAAGTATGCAAAGACTTAAATCAGTTGAACAAATCAGGCTACACATAGCCAAGCTACACATTCTTCATGTTTAATTGATCGCTAAACATAGGAATACAACACATACAATAAGTTGGTTGAATGGCTAACTTCATTAAGAGTTCGCTTACAACATCCTAACTAAAAACAAGGCCTACACAAACGTTCCTTTTCACTTTTAGGTCTCTTGAAGGCAATGTACAAATAAAAATTGACGAACAATTAATTTCATTATAAAATCGTGTAAAGCACCCTATTACAAAACCAATGATAAAACATGCATGATACATTCTACAAAACAATCTTGATACATCATACTACACGATTACGAACTTCGCTACAAGTTTTACAAAATTTCATTATAAAATTAGGCTAATACGATATGAATACATCGGACTCACGACCTACTTAAGATCAAGCAAGACAAGACATTGTTCATAGATTTAATGACTTAAATAGACCAAAAATTGGGGATATTCTACCCAACAAACAACTCGACTTTTATTTCCCCATATAGCCTGGTAAGTTAGAGGTTTGCCTTCTCCAAATTGTTCACCGGAAAAAGAAATATTTTTCCCGCAACTTTTTCTTGCCACACATTAATTAGAGTTAACACACACCTCACCACACACACATACCTCCTCACCAAACGATCTCATTTTACCCTAAATCAAATAAATTCCTTTCTAATTTGATTTACAACAATTTAAATTGGAATTAAAATCCATTCAAAGTAGCAGAAGTAAATCATATATATTAAGCTATTCAGAATGCAAATAGTGGACACATGGCGCCAATATTTTGGAGTCGAGCAAGGTGAGTAAAAGTGTGGTCTATTTTTGGAACTTTTTTTCCAAATATAGAATATGGTCTATCCAAACACCAGAAAAATTCTCTTTGTCTATTTAAGTCATTGAAACTTGTTCATATGGCCAAAAGGGGCTTAGAAGGGAGGACTTGGCCTGCGGATAGACCGAAGAGCTCTAGAGGAATTCCAGTCCCCCCTATAGAGACCCCTTTAGACGCAAATGCCATCCCCATACTCATGTTGCTCATCAATCAAGAACATGAGAGAAAACCCGATAGGGGTAACAAGAAAAGAGAAAGCATGGAGCAGCGATATACCACTCCCAGATTAGGATGGCCCGATATGGGGGACAGTTCATTACGGACGAGTAAGGACCTAACCTCGCTATTGAAAATCCACATAATATGTGCCAACGACAACCATTAGCCTTTCTCTTACCGATGCACACACATAGTACGCCGCAACACATCGACTAGAAATTGCTTAACTTGGCAAAAAATCCCGATGCAAAGATCCACAAATGCCATGGTAAAACACAGCCATAACCCTGTCAGCGTAGCGGGCACAACCATTACTCTCATATACGGTGAAATATTTAAGTTTCTCGTCGGGACGACCAATTCACTCTGACCGTGCTTAAACAGCTGGATGCACGACCCTCCACATCTTCCATTCTAACAATCACTTGCGACACACCATATAGATCAAAATACAACAAAAGGATAACAACATTAGACAAGGATTGATGCGCGTACGGAGCGAGTTCGGGGTCAAAGGAACTTCCTTTTCGTCGAGAAAGTTTTCAACCAACGATATGTGTCTAAATACATATATATTTATATTATTTAAACCCATAAAATGACCCAAAACACACAAATGACTATATAAATGTTACAAATATCATGAAAATGTGTTTTATGTGATTCGTATAAAAAGATTGAAAACAAATGAAAATGATCAAAGTTCACAAAATTGTCATTTTCATCCCTAGAGTTTCACAAATGGCAAAACTAGTCCCTAAAGGTGTAAAATGAATAAAAGTCAACTTTAGTCCTTGGGAACTCAAACATATTTACTATAGTCCACGGATGAAAGTTTACACAAACTCGGCAACTTTACCCTTAAAATCCAAAATGACACAAATGGTCCTTATAAGTTTTAAAATAGAAAAAATACAACTTTGGCCCTTGTGTTATTGTTTATTGCAGTTTGGTCCCTAGAAGAAAGTTTGAAAGATGGCAAACAGTCCCTCAAGTTTCACTTTGTACAACTTTGGACCTTGGGCTTTATTACACTACAAAACCAAACTCACCTTGAACCCCTGTCAAAAGCCGTGAACCCTCAAACAAACCCGCCCTTATTTTTCCTCCTTCCTCCAATACCACCATCTCCTTCAACCACTTGCCTGCAAAAACTCACCAAACACTCAACCCACACCCTTTTCCCACTTCCCAAACACAAACCTCCAAGATACAATTAAGGCCTTCCTTCCCCTGTCCCAATCACCAAGACCCAGTGGCACAATTTTTGGCGCCAGAAACGCATATGGAAGGTTGAGATCAAATCGACCAATCCAACGGTTCAAGTGAAGTGGGAAAGTCAAGGAAAGTTGCTTGGACTTCAAAAAGTCACTACAAATTGAGAAATAAGCAGTAGAATACTTTGTCACAGTTTTAGACCATTCGTAGTGTAAAATTTATCTTGTGCTTTAAGTTTCATGTAAAAGTTAGCTGGGATTCATATTTTCTGTGTTGTACAAGTTAATTCACTCATAATTCAAGTGTTCTTAGCAATCAATTTCATGTTTTCATCTAACAAGATTTCCTTAAAATTGTTCTTGCTCATTTTTCATGTTATAAGCTGTTTGAATGGTTCCAATAAGTTTGTTTAAGCTTATTCAAGTTTAATTAATTGAGTTTAAGAAGTTTTATGCTCTTAATGCAAAATAGTCACAATAGTCAACAAAAGTCAATTGAGAATTGGAAGAGAAGCTGTTTTTGGAGAAAAGCTGTTGTGGAAAGCTCAATTTGGGTTTTCTAGCTTGTTTTGGACAAGCTAGAATTGTTTTTAGGTCCTTTGTACCGCTCTGTAAGCCAAAATCAGTTGTAAGCTTTTTGAATTTTTAGCCTTTAAACTTAGTTTATTGTACAATAGCTTATTTTTAGCTTATTATTGTTGTTTATTGCATATTATTAGTTTCTAGTTATATTTCATCACTTACTTCAGTTTTAAATAGTCATTGTCTTTACTTTACTTAAAAAAGTTAAAAAAAAAAGCCAAAATTAGCTAAAAATAGCATAGCTTATTCTACTGCTTATTTTTGTTTTAAAAGTTGCTTATTATAGTTTAATTAAGTTAGTTAATCAGTAAAATCAGAACTTATAGTTTAAAATTGTGTGTTTTACTTGAGAATACCACAACAGACCCTATAAAGGGGTGTTTGGCATATTGGGTTAAACCACTTTCTTGTACATTTACCAATATCCCAACTTTGTACCAACTTAATTTAGCCATAATAAGCTATTTTCAAGATCTCTTTAGTCATTTAGATAGAAAACACGCTTTAAGTCATTTGTGCAATTTTCGGTCTTAGCTCTTTACAAGCTAGAATAAGCCACGAGCTTGTTTAGCCCTCAACCTTGGCTTTTCTAAGTTCCTTGGAGTCCATATAGTGTATTCCCAAGAGTTGGTTTGGTCTTGTTTAGCTTCTGCACACATCTGCACAACATCTCGATCACACGACCATCAAAGACGCATATTTTCGTATTTTTTGTTTCTGACAAATTTCTTTTATTTTTCATTTCTTCATCTTAAGTCCAATTCATCTGAAATTTGGTACGCTTAGAGATGGCTTGCTTGTGTACTTGGTCATATTTTTAGTTTATTTTTGTGATTTTTTCTAGCTAGCTTAATAGGGGCTTAAAGTAGCTGCTGTATGGTTGTTTGGAATATAGTTGTTAGAATCTGGTCTCGAGCTTTTTTTCTTTAGCTTGTGCTTTTTAGGTACCAATCAGTTTCATTAGCTCAATTTAGGTTAGATTTAGACAGTAGTAGCTTATGGTAGCTTTTGGATAGCTTATTGCTTATTTCAAGTGCTTATTTAAACCGCTTATTTGCCCAATTCAAATTATTAGTGAGCTTATCTAACTTTTATATTTTTCCTAGTATTACGCTATCATATAGTATTTATAGAAAAGTTTCATATTTATTAGAGTTCATTTAGTATTTATTATAATTTAAAATAGTTTAAATGATCATTAAATAGTAATTAATTAATAATAAATAGATAAAAGTGTAATAAATATATTTTCGGTTTTAAAATAAGTTTTATAATATTTTAGATTTTTCTAAGTCATAATTTCACTTTTCTAGCTTTATTTCATATTTTCTTATATTTTAGGAATAGTTAAAAATAGTTTTTAATTAATAATAATTAAAAAAATAGTCATAAAAATAATTTTATTTTTCCAATAATTTTCTTGCATCATTAGGATTGTAAAAATGTATTTTCCATATCCGTAGGTATTTTACTTCTTTATTTTCACGTTTTATTTCGTACGTTCACGTAATTTTATTTAAACGTACGTTTTAGGTTTTAAACGTTAATCGATTTTAAATATAGAATTAAAATGACTTCAAAGTCTTTATTAGATTTAATTTCCTTAGTGTAATCAATCATAACCTTTTCCTGTTCAATATTCACCCGATCACAGATTCGTTGTATTACAGTTTACACACCTCGTTGGGACTTAACGACCGGGGATACACTAAACTCCTCCGGACTTAATTGCATTTTGTTACGAAATGTTTGAATTTTATGATTGACCATTCACAAGTGGTTTACTAATAAAAGATAGACCGTTTGGAGCGAATCAAAATTTGGCGCTTGGGGAGGTGTCTTTGCGTACTACAATTTGAAGCATCGGTGATTGTTGAATATACACCCATTGTATATTTATCATCTTTGTCCATATTTCCTTATTTACATATAAAACCAAAATTATCGTGAAGTTAATTCGTTTGACTAATCGATTACCAAAAATATTTTCATTCTTTGTTTTACAACATGTTTTCAAAAATACCAAAAATATTCCTCTTTACCCTCTTACCCTTTTAATTCTTCATTTCTTACCCTCTGAACCCTTTGATTCTTTCTATGTCTTATCCTCACCTTCTTGGTTGTCGGTGGTGTGGTGACCCTCATAATGATGATAATTGTCTCGGTTTTAGCATGGTAGAGTCGGAAATGGGTGCATCTATAACCAAGATCCCTATTCTTACCATGACACGGTGATTTATTCCATCGCCTACCACATCATGAGATTCGACATATTCATGTGAATTTTGTGGAGGTCCTCATCAAGAATTTGAGTGTCAAACCGGGAACACGTTTGTCTATGAGCAGTTTTGGTAACACTCGGGACTTTGGAAATGACCAAATTCCATATTATTCACATGACCGACCACAACAATCATTTTGTTGTGAGTCTTGTGGAGGTCCACACTTTAGCTCGATTGTCAAACAAGGAATCCATTTCCTTGTAACAATTACAACTCTTCGTATCATGACCAACCTCTACGATTACCAAATGAATCAGGCACCACCTCGGCTAAGCCACTTCCTCAAAATCTTCTCATTGATCTTTTGGATTTAGTGAAAGATTTGAAGGAATGTAAACATTCCCAAGATAATCCAAATCAAAATCCATGGAAGAATTGTTAGTCAAGAGCGGTGCTAAATTAGATTCCACGATTGCGGTGAAAACTCTATTAGGAATTAATTAAAATACAAAAAGCGACCAAATCTAGCTCTCGATTCCGTTTCATTCGATGACGGTGATGATGAAGATACCCTTGATATTCTATAATTTTATAAAGATTCATCAAGTTCATCGGTTGAGATTCCATCCGTGGAAATCTGAGGAGAAAAGAATATGACCGAATCACTAGCGAGAAATAATGGAACTTGTAGAATCCATAACTGCTAGTCCTTCTCAACTCCTCGATCTGTTTTGTTATCACACCCGAGGTTCACACTCACTCTAAGCATGGGGACGAGCATCTTGACACTGTTCACGAAAAGGAATCGGACGAATTCATAAAGTCTAGTGTTGAGAACCTTGTCCCAATTCCAAGAGAGTCACAGGAATTCTTGATCATGAGTGTGATATCCCTCCTCCTCTTGTCTTCCAAAATGATCATATTGAGATGTTCTCCGATTACGATGAGGACTATTCTTTATCTTGTGGAGACATAAGTTATGTGGGGAATTACCTTCCGAGCTTGTCGACAGGAGAAGAGAATGATGAAGAAATAATCCAAGACGAAGCTCTTCGTCTTACATTATTGAATGTTAATCTTCTCATTTCTAGAATCGAGGCTTTTAATGAAAAGCCTACTTCATATCCTATCCCCTTTGAGGATAGTGAACTTTTGTTCGATGATTCTATTCCGGAATTGCAAACGTTCCATTTTGATCATATGTGAGAGAAGATTAGTGGTATTACCACTTCTCATTCTCATAATTCTCTCCCCGATTATGAATCATTCACTTTTGAGGAGTTCCCCAGTGAACTCACTCATATCATATCTCCACCGGAGTATGATAACTTCTACTTTGATCTAGACACACCCGGGATATGTCTAGACCAATTGAGCTTAAATGATGAGATTCATGCTATTATGAATTCTCCTGTAGGTGATGATGAGTTAGTCAAGATTTTTATCATGACTTTCTTTCTCTTCTTCACCTATCCCGTGGCTTCTCCTGTTCTTCACTCCTTCGGGAATGAAGACATTATTTTTGACCCCGGCATTTTCATTTATCATTTGTGAGCCGGTTCTATGTATACCTCATCGGTGTGGAACTTTCACGTACTTCAATGTTTATACAAACATCTTGAATGAAAGTCCGATGGAGATTATCTCTTCCACTTACTTCCCCATGAACAAATTAATTCGGGATTGAGTCAAGCTAGCGACTCGGGAATCAAAAACAGTAGCACACCATATGGGTTTTCACCCATATTTCTGACTTCTTTCTACTTTCTACCACCCTAGTGTGGGGGAGTTGCCCCCCGCTGTTGTAAATATATTGACTCAAAAAAAATTCACAAAAATAATGGCCGTAGTATTTTCCTTTTACGTTCTATGTTTCGGCATAACCGCGGTACTTTGAATATTGAGGGCAATATTCATTTCTAGTGTGGGGGAATTCTCACGAATTTTATCATGTAATTATACCACCCAATTCCCCGTTTTTGGCCAAATTTTTTGGAGTAAGTGTTTTGCACTTACTCACTTCTGATTATTAGTCCGCCATGTCTAATAAACAAAAGGATTGGCTAATCCAGAGCAAACGGCTCTTGGTAAAGATATCTCAAATCCGTTGACGGCTTGCAATTTGCCCAAAATTGTATGGTGTTCATTCACCATATCTTTAATTAGTGAAGAGTTGGCTAGCCCGCAAGTTTATGGCTTGTGGTAAAGGCTTGTGGTAAAGGCGGTTGGAAAACCATAATTGGTAATCACTCACCAAAGATATTTTATCTAAGAGTTGGCTAGTCCGTAGCAAGCGGCTTCGGTAAAGACAAATCAAAACCGTTGAAAGTCGATGATTTGCTCAAAATCATTTGGTTATCATTGTACCAAGGTTCTTACTTGAACTGAAACAATTGGCTACTCGAAGTAATGGCTTTTGGTAAAGAGACTTAAATCCATTAAATTTTATAAAAGATTGCTAGAACTAGCAATAGTTTAGTGTGGGGTTTGATATGTGTCAAATACACATATATTTTATATTATTTAAACCACAAAAACAAATTTAAAACACACAAATGACTATATAAATGTTACAAATATCATGAAAATGTGTTTTTATGTGATTCAGTACAAAAGATTGAAAACAAATGAAAATGATCAAAGTTCACAAAATTGTCATTTTCACCCACGAGTTTCACAAAATGGCAAAACTAGTCCCTAAAGATGTAAAATGAATAAAAAGTCAACTTTAGTCCTTGGGAACTCAAAAATATTTACTATAGTCCCTGGATGAAAGTTTACACAAAACTGGCAACTTTTACCCCTTAAAATCCAAAAATGACACAAATGGTCCTTATAAGTTTTAAAATAGAAAAAAAATACAACTTTGGTCCTTGTGTTATTGTTTATTGGCAGGTTTGGTCCCTAGAAGAAAGTTTGGAAAGATGGCAAAATAGGTCCCTCAAGTTTCAGCCTTGTACAACTTTGGACCTTGGGCTTTATTACACTACAAAACCAAACTCACCCTTGAACCCCCTGTCAAAACCGTGAACCCCTCAAACAAACCCGCCCGCCTTATTTTTCCATCCTTCCCTCCAATACCACCATCTCCTTCAACCACTTGCCTGCAAAAACTCACCAAACACTCAACCCACACCCTTTTCCCACTTCCCAAACACAAACCTTCAAGATACAATTAAGGCCTTCCTTCCCCTGTCCCAATCACCAAGACCCAGTGGCACAATTTTTGGTGCCAAAAACGCATATGGAAGGTTGAGATCAAATCGACCAATCCAACGGTTCAAGTGAAATGGGAAAGTCAAGGAAAGTTGCTTGGACTTCAAAAAGTCACTACAAATAGAGAAAGAAGCAGTAGAATACTTTGTCACAGTTTTAGACCATTCAGAGTGTAAAATTTATCTTGTGCTTTAAGTTTCATGTAAAAGTTAGTTGATTCATATTTTACGTGTTGTACTGAGTTAATTCAGTCATAATTCAAGTGTTCTTAGCAATCAATTTCATGTTTTCATCCTAACAAGATTTCCATAAAATTGTTCTTGCTCGTTTTTCATGTTATAAAATTTGTTTGAATGGTTCCAATAAGTTTGTTTAAGCTTATTCAAGTTTAATTAATTGAGTTTAAGTTTTATGCTCTTAATGCAAAATAGTCACAATAGTCAACAAAAGTCAACGAGAATTGGAAGAGAAGTTGTTTTTGGAGAAAAGTTGTTGTGAAAGCTCAATTTGGTTTTCTAGCTTGTTTTGGACAAGCTAGAATTGTTTTAGGTCCTTTGTACCGCCTCGTAAGCCAAAATCGGTTGTAAGCTTTTTGAATTTTTAGCCTTTAAACTTAGTTTATTGTACAATAGCTTATTTTTAGCTTATTATTGTTGTTTATTGCATATTATTAGTTTCTAGTTATATTTCATCACTTACTTCAGTTTTAAATAGTCATTGTCTTTACTTTACTTAAAAAAGTTAAAAAAAAGCCAAAATTAGCTAAATTTAGCATAGTTTATTCTACTGCTTATTTATGCTTTAAAAGTTGCTTATTATAGTTTAATTAAGTTAGTTAATCCGTAAAATCAGAACTTATAGTTTAAAATTGTGTGTTTTACTTGAGAATACCACAACACCCTATAAAGGGTGTTTGGCATATTGGGTTAAAATGGGTTAAACCAGACTTTCTCGTACATTTACCAATATCCCAACTTTGTACCAGCTTAATTTAGCCATAATAAGTGTTTTCAAGATCTCTTTAGTCATTTAGATAGAAAACAGCTTTAAGTCATTTGTGCATTTGCGGTCTTCAAAAGCTCTTACAAGCTAGAATAAGCCACGAGCTTATTTAGCCCTCAACCTTGGCTTTTCTAAGTTCCTTGAGTCCATATAGTGTATTCCCAAGAGTTGGTTTGGTCTTGTTTAGCTTTGCACATCAAGACAACATCCGATCACACACCATCAAAGACCGCATAATTTCGTATTTTTTGTTTCTCGCAAAGAAATTTCTTTTATTTTTCATTTCTTCATCTTAAGTCCAATTCATCTTAAATTTGGTACGCTTAGAGATGGCTTGCTTGTGTACTTGGTCATATTTTTAGTTTATTTTTGTGATTTTTTCTAGCTAGCTTAATAGGGGCTTAAAGTAGTCATTGTAGAAATTTTTGGAATATAGTTGTTAGAATCGGTCTCGAGCTTTTTTCTTTAGCTTGTGCTTTTAGGTCCCAATCGTTTCATTAGCTCAATTTAGGTTAGATTTAGACCGTAGTAGCTTATGGTAGCTTTTGGATAGCTTATTGCTTATTTTAAGTCTTATTTAAACCGCTTATTTGCCCAATTCGACATTAGTGAGCTTATCTAACTTTTATATTTTTCCTAGTATTCGCTATCATATAGTATTTATATAAAAGTTTCATATTTATTAGAGTTCATTTAGTATTTATTATAATTTAAAATAGTTTAAATAATCATTAAATAGTAACTAATTAATAATAAATAGATAAAAGTGTAATAAATATATTTTCGGTTTTAAAATAAGTTTTATAATATTTTAGATTTTTCTAAGTCATAATTTCACTTTTCTAGCTTTATTTCATATTTTCTTATATTTTATGGTATTATTAAATAGTTAAAAATAGTTTTTAATTAATAATAATTAAATAAATAGTCATAAAAATAATTTTATTTTTCCAATAATTTTCTTGCATCATTAGGATTGTAAAATGTATTTTCCATATCCGTAGGTATTTTACTTCTTTATTTTCACGTTTTATTTAAATGCGTTCGTAATTTTATTTAAACGTCGTTTTAGGTTTTAAACGTTAATCGATTTTAAATATAGAATTAAAATGACTTCAAAGTCTTTATTAGATTTAATTTCCTTAGTGTAATCAATGATAACCTTTTCCTGCTCAATATTCACCCGATCACAGATTCGTTGTATTACGGTTTACACACCTCGTTGGGACTTAACGACCGGGATACACTAAACTCCTCCGGACTTAATTGCATTTTGTTCGAAATTTGTTTGAATTTTATGGTTGACCATTCACAAGTGGTTAACTAATAAAAGATAGACCGTTTGGAGCGAATCAACCACCTAGGCAGTGAACCTAATCGTTGTAGTGTAGTATTGGGTAAGCCTTGGGGATTGATATCGTTCTCTAGGAGAATAGGAATGCTAGCAAGAAATTTATGACGAGAAGGTGAGTGTGGAGGATGATTTTTTTTATAATCTTTTTATTGGTTTTTTAGAAAGCTAAGGTAAATATCTCGGGGCAATTGGTTGGGGGTGGTACTTCTACCTATTACTCTACTTATCTAATTATCTATTACTACGGGTAGTCATATGTCTAATTGAAGTGTGCTCGTATTGTTAGGACCGAATACTATAAGATTTATGTGGTTTGGAGGTCGAGGTTGGTGGAAGAAGATAAAGATTTTCATCTTCTTTAGTGAGAGAAACTAGAGAGAGGGAGGAGAAAACACAAGGTATTATTAAGAAACACACACAATACAAATAACCTAATGATTCACCTCACCCCTCATGGAGAGTCATGAGGGGTATATATAGGCCCTAACTTTGCCACTTAAACGATACTAGTCCCTAAGGGCAATGTATACTACGCATCTAGTCCAATTCACGTAAGTGGCGTTATCTTTAGAAAAAGTGAGGCTTACAATCTCCCTCCAAGATAGCGTCACACGTGAATGGTTACAATGAGACCTATAAATACAAAACAAAGTAAATTACAATAGTAAAGAACAATGTTGACTTTCTTGAAGTGCGAGTCTCGTAGTCTAGATATCGAGGCAAACTTGAAGTTCTCCTTCCGATGACCTCGGCAAATGATCTTCTTGTAGCTCGAACTTCAATCAGAACGGTCTAGTTAGGTTATTACTCCTCCTAACTAGTGAGCCTTTTTCTTTTTCTATGCTCCTCCCGAACCAACAACACTCTTCCAACACGTCTTTAATCTTTAGACACGCACGGAGAAAGTAAACTCTTGAAGCACAATGGTTGTCGCTCGGGAACATCATAACAACATAACTCACTTAGTATTGCATCCAAGTTGGTAAAAACCCGATGTACACCACACTACTTCTCCTTCTTGCCTTAAGCAAAATCCTTCAGTAATCCATCACGGAAGATGAAATACCAACTTCTCCCTCCCGATGGTTGCGGCGATCGGAATCATCATAATGTTGCGTACATGCCGTATTACCTTCTTGATGCAATTTTCAAACATCATAGCTTGATCAAAATTTCCGTGAGAATATGTCGCAAAAATACTCTCAATATTACTTCTCTCAAACCAACCTTTTATCAAACCTCCTTTGAATTCACCGGCTAATTGTAATGACCACATATGGAGATAACCCAATACGACTGACTTGAAAAGGAAGTAAACATCCTAACTTTGTGACTTGCTGCTTGTTCTAAATTTTTGACCAATCCACAACGCCGTGTGACACTGAGCACTATAACGTAACTCCTTAAAGTGATGGTTACACACTGTGAGCACTACAACGTAACTCCTTACCAGTTATAACCAGATTGTCAAATTTCATAATGTGCCCCAACAAGTTATCTTGAGACATGCAACCAACCAACCATCGTCTCAAAGATAAAGAAGTCCACCCGTGAAATGTCACTTCAATTCCGCATCAATAATACCGTACAAAAACTCCGTAGCCATTTTTTCAGATTTCGCGCAAGCCGTGAATATTGTATCCCTCCGTGAAAATATACCATACCAAATATACCCATCATCTTACCACTATTAAAAAATTTGTATCCAAGAAATTGAATGACAATGATTACTTTTATACGTCCAAAATAGTGTATGTCACATTGATTCCCACATAGTTCAATCCTGTGAGTCACGTGATCAAATATAATCCCATTTCAAAGCTAATATCCGATCCATGTGAGAAGCCCACAGCCATGCTACATTACACGGCCCATTTCCAGCAAATACACTAAAGCCCATCTTACAAACACAATCCAGAATCCAGGAATGAATAAAACGTATTTATCACTTGACCTAAACCTAAATAACACATCTTACAACAATACGCCTACCACTTTCTTCTCAAAGTAGATATGAGAAAAAAATGAAGTACGCATCACCTTTCACAGATATTACAAACTCCATCACTCCCATCAAACCAAGTGCATCTCTTCTCAGTTGCCATCATCACTTAAGTTAACAACAAAAGATTAAACGTGACCTTATATATTCAAAACGTGCTCAGCTTCAAGATCCTTCAAAAAGGGTCTCGGGTAAGGTTTTAATCTTTTTGTTCGAGTCTTTAAACGAAACAAAGAGGAGATATAACAACCTTGTTATAATCTTTCTTTGGATTCGAATATCAATTGAAGCATGCCTTCGAAAATGATATATGATCTATGAGGATAATTGTTTCAAGTAAAACAATCTATACAAGATTGCAAAAAAAATTGAAACAAAACTGAGATTGATTGAATTTTTTCTTGTTATGAGTCTTGAAATTTAAATGAGAGATGGGGAGAGATGTGAGGGTCCTTTGAAGTGAGTCTAGGTCTAGGAGATGGTTTCGGACTGATGATGTTATGCTGAAGTCGATTGATGTAAATGGTATATGGTATGAGTCTAGTTGTGGTCTTTTGGTCAGTTTTACGTGTATCTTTTACAATTCTGGTTTTGCTTACGCGTAACCCATTTTCTTTTTCCTTATGCGTAAGCCTACGCGTAACGTTTTCTCAACCCGTTATGCGTAAAGCAAGTTATGCGTAAGTCTGCTTAAGCGTAAGCCTTGGCTTAGGCGTAAACGCATACGCGTAACTTTTTTCTAAGCGTAACTTCACAGCTACGCGTAACTCCACTGTAGATTCTTCTTACGCGTAAGTTTATGGTTTTGACCCTTTGACTTTTTTCGGCGAGTGTTTCCGACCATGTTTTTCCGTCCATCTTCAAGCACAAACCCAGAAATGCATAAAACTGCTTCTTTTTTTCATGTTGACCATATGAAGATGACAGTTGACCACATTGACTTTCACGGATATATTGGTACAAGAATGACCTGTTTGGACCAGATAGACCAAGACATATTGAAACATGAAAGATTGTGACTTTTTGTGATATTAGACCAAAATAAGGATACTAAAACATGAATAAAACTGTTTGCCTATATAATACGGAAAAAAAACTTCCGACCCACAAAATAAGCGTAAAAACAGTAACAAACATGTGTAAAACCAACATAAATCAATAAAACAACAACCTTGGCTCGTTATACCAATTGTTAGGACCGAATACTATAAGATTTATGTGGTTTGGAGGTCGAGGTTGGTGGAAGAAGATAAAGATATTCATCTTCTTTAGTGAGAGAAACTAGAGAGAGGGAGGAGAAAACACAAGGTATTATTAAGAAACACACACAATACAAATAACCTAATGATTCACCTCACCCCTCATGGAGAGTCATGAGGGGTATATATAGGCCCTAACTTTGCCACTTAAACGATACTAGTCTCTAAGGGCAAAGTATACTACGCATCTAGTCCAATTCACGTAAGTGACGTTATCTTTAGAAAAAGCGAGGCTTACACGTATGATGATTAAAAATGTGTTTACCTAGATAATATTACTCCCTAGTTATCTTTTATTGGTCGGTTGAATTGTCACGCCTAATCTTAACGCGTTGTATTCCTAAGGTCGTAGGGTATGCGTAGTCCCTAGTTCTTTGAGGTTATCTCTCGTTTATGACATACGAAATCGGCAAGCCTTGGCTATTTCATTCATAAGCCACACATTCATAAAGCATACTCAAGCATTAAATACAACGTATGATGCCTAGTTGCACTCCTAAGCTAATTTACAATTAATATAAGAAACAACCTAACAATAATCAATAACTAGGTTTCATAGATCTAAGCAAACACACAAGAAACTTAGCTAGACATGGTAAACAAGCAAGCATACACACAATCAATCGAATAAGGGATAGACATAATGTTACTTTGGATTAAAATACTTATCTCGATGTGTAAAATAGGGTATGGGACCCTAAGATACTGTCCAATTCGGACTACAAACGATTTAGGGTTTTTTCTCCAAAAGTCTACCTCCCTAATTGTAGAAAAATCAAAATCTATATATAGATTTACAAATGCGATGGCGTCACCTTTTGCATGGGACGCCGTCAGCTCGCCGTCATTAGGGTTTCGTCTGGGCCAAGTCATCGATGGGACGGCTTCACCTTAGAGTTGTGACGCCATCGAGCTTCAGTTAGGACGTCGTCTTGATTCTAGATCTGGGCCGTCTGAGATGAAAACTCTGAGTGGCGCCCTCCTTTTTTATAGCATGACGCCGTCAGGTTATGTGAACAAAATTTCCACTAAGCTGTCTGGTGCATGTTTTGATCAAGTCATCATAGAGGGACGGCATCGCCCTTTGATTGAGACGCCGTCAGGTACTGTTGATCAGCTTTGAGAGGCTTCGATCTTGACTTTGCCATTTTCTTCATATATTTGCTCCTTTTTTGTCCAAATGTGCTTCATTCCAGCATTTTGCTTCCAAGAGACCTAAAAAGTGAAAAGGAACGAAATTAAGCAGTAACAGATATAAAAGTGGTCGATTTAGGTCTTAAATGACCCCTAAAAGCGTACGTTTTAAATCCTTATCAAATATCCCTACACTTGGTATTTGTTTGTCCTCAAGCAAATGTGCTTTTAGCCAATCAATTTATAAGTTAGGGGCATGAAGTATTGGTTTAAAATAATTCATAACAAGTAAAAGCACCGCAATAGTCATAACAAGCACGAAAATTATACACTAGCACCTCACAAGGGGTGTTTGGATTCTCTCATCTCTCGGGTTTATATGAAATATAATAAATGGAAATGGAAGATAAACACTCAATACCTGGCATAGTACATAGATTACCATAGGCTTGAGACTAGATCAAACCTCCACCACTTTGGTGTAAGCACCTAGGAACAACTATCTAAGAGGTCTTTACAAGGGTTGTAACATTAGGCTTACGGTAGGGAAACAAAGGGTTTTTTTGGATAGGGGATATTTAGTAGTGGCAAGTCAAAAAAATTATGTTACAAGCATGAAAAGCGTGGCGTTGCTAAGCCAAGACTCGACTCACTAACTCTAAATTTAAAGACATAAACATAAAGATAGATGTAGGATGGTAGCCCGTATATTTTTCTTCATTTTTTTTCTTTTTTTTATGTTTTTTTTAGACACTCTCTTTTTTCAATTTTTTTTCATACATTTTTATTCTTTAATCCTCTGCGATAACATCAAAATATAAGGGATTTATAGGAACATCCCTACAGTTGAGTTTTTATTTCTCTAACACTAATTGACCCGATTTGAAATGATCAAAACACTCGGAGTATTTAATTACGTAGACAAAGGGAATTTGAATTTATCATTCTTTTCCTTTACTCCATAAAATATTACTTTTACCCATGAGTCCCAATCATACCAAAACTGTATACAAAAGATATGACTTGACTTAGCAACCATGCAAGTAACTAGATATTTGAACTAAGGGTTAAGTAATGATAACAATAATGTACTAAAGATGAGTGCATACAAGGTAGGCTAAGGCGATTTGGGTGTACATTTGGGGGTAGATTGTAAACAATGTTCTTCATTGATATTCTGGAAAACCGAAACATCACGAGAACTGCGAAAAGGATAGGCTCTGAGGGGTTAACTAGGGGTATCATGTACTAAAGATGAGTACATCGCAAGGGTGTGGGGTAATTACTCAATTGACGTGAAAGAAATAATTATAATACAGGTTTCAGACAAGAGTTATCCTAATGCTTCTTTTCATTTAGTTATTCCTAACTACACAAGTGTAGTCTCACTAGCGATCTCGGAATGCATCACAAAACAAGTTCTAGAATCTATTATACTACCGGTACACTCTCTGAGCATTAAAGGTGAATGTTTTTATTCCTAAAGATCTAGGGGCGAATATCACATTTTTTGGGTGGAATTTGAGTGGTAAACGGTTTTTTTGTGCTAGTCATATAACTCCTATCCATGAGACGCTTTATTAAGACTAAAGTTTAGCTCATACATGTCATAAAAAATTTAAATTTGGTGCTAAAATTTCCCTAACAAATATTTCTCATAGTTTATTACACAAATTACCGAAGACAAGACAAATAATCAAGTGAGTGAATAGTTTTAAGTTCCGTTTTATTCTCCTCCCTACACTTAAACCGAACATTGTCCCCAATGTTCCTCGAAAGTATCAAAGTTATGATAAAGGAAGGTAAGTAAGGAAAAGAAACTAGTACTCCCCTGATTAGCTCGGTAGCATCCGTGTAAAGTTGCGGTTAAATTCTTTTTCAAGAAGAATGTATGAGTGAGAAGCTCCATCCAATTTTGTGTTTCTTCTCTTTGCCAAATATAACCTGCACACTTATAAGAAAACAAACAAAACCTTCGCGTAAAATCGACGGTAAAACTATATATGACACAACTATACTAGAAAGCAAGTAAGATATAATGCTTGTGGAATGGATGTTTGTAGTTTTTCTGGAAAATTAAGACCTGGGAATTTCCAAAATTTATAAGTAGCACAAAAAATGAAAAAATGATAAGTTCTTTCTGCTTAACCTGACGTCGTCAAACTTTAATCCTGAGGCCGTCAGATTGTCCTGACAGAACCGGTCTGCTTTTACGGAAAATTACATCTTTAAAACATGGAAAAATTCCTGCAAAACATCCATTATGACTCGATACAAGCATTTGACTCCAACAAACACACATCTATATCAATTTCACTAATTGTAATTCTCATGTTCATGTTCTTAAAAAACGTATGTGATCTTCCCTACACTTATCTTTTTGTAAAATACATTTATATGTAATTAAGACGAGGTTAAAAACAAAATAAAGCATTTTCACAAAGTCTAACATGAGAATAAACAACAATGAAAAAGATATAAGACACACAACAATGAAGCGCTTTTCTTTATTTATGAGTCTTGTAGCTAGACTCGAAGTCGTGCTCTTACGTGACTTCCTTACCGTCATCCTCTTCATTCACTAAGCGTTCATCATAGGGTTGTACATGTTGTATGCTTACTGTGAACTCCCTCCCATCTTCGTCTAATATGATAATGGTTTCACTTTTTATATTAGTCTCTTCACCGTATAGGGACCAAACCATTTTGGCCTATTCTTGCCTCGTAATGATTTTAATTTTGATCTATACAAAAGCACCTAGTCTCATTCAAAAAATTATTTTTAGGGAGTGTTTCCGTGGTGTAGTTGTACCCTATGTTTTTATCATGTTTCTACAATTTTGAATCCATCCCCTCACTTACGAAATCTCTAATCCTTTTTTCCCTTCAACAATTTTCTTCTTAACAACATTATTGGAGACTCGCAAATTCTTATTATTTATCTTCCCTTTAATCTTCAAAGGATATCTCGAAGCAATAGGTATCCTAACTTTTTCTTTGCCACTTTTGAGTATCATGACACCCTCACCGCATTTGATGGTTGCCTTGACGGTGGCCAGGAAAGGTGTTCCAAGGATTAATGGCATGTGTTTATCTTCCTCAATGTCTACAATTGCAAAGTCCACCGGATAGATAACACTTGCAACCTCGATTAAAACATCCTCCGCTATTCCTAAGGAATAAACATATGAATGATTCGCTAAGGAAAGTCTAAGATTGGTCTTGGTTGGCTCCTCCTTAGTCAACTTACTATAGACAGATGGCGACATTATGTTTTTATCGGATCCCTGATCGGCTAAGGCTTTTATATTCTCTAAGTCACCAATGTTACATGGTATTATGAAGTTCCCAGAAATATCATATTTCTTAGTTATTGGTTTCCTTAAAATTGCCTCTTACAAAGGTCCCATAGGCATGGTGTCATATTCTTCCTCTTTTATTTCACCTAAGAGGGCTTTCCTAAGAGCATCTGTTAGCCTTGATTATTTTTATTAGAAGTGATGGTCATTCACGATTAGGAACTTTGTAATGTGTGTTAGATATCGTGATAGAATAGTCAACGGGCTCGTGGATTGGGCTAAGCTAATTGGGCATTAGTTAAGTTAAGCTAGCCTTGTCTAGTTCGTGTAACCCAAGCCCAATCCAAGTCCATCTCAAGGCCCATGGCCAAGCCTTAGGGCATCATCTCTCTTACCTATTTATACCCCTCAAGTATGTCATTTGAGGGTGTGTTGAGTGTGTGTGTGTGTTTTTCCTTTGAAGCAATATACAACTTATTGGTTCATCTTTCTTCTCTCTACCTCTCTAAACATATACGAATTATACATCAAGTCACCATCTAATCTTAATCTTTTCTTTCTTTATTATACGCATAACAGTTTGTGTTTTACGTGGGTGTTCTTGTGTTTGTTAAGTGGGTTTGTGATAAGGTTGATATATCTAAGGTCCTACAATTGGTATCAATCGCCTAACAATGGTTTAGGAGTGTTTGTGTTTGTTTTGAAGGGTTACGCATAAGGCTCACATTTTACATCTTTGATACGCATCAAGCTTTAATTTTTGCACTTACAAATTCAAGATTCTTGTGGTTTAAGGTTTATTTGGTGCTAAAGTTTCGCTTTTTGCAAAAGTTTGAAGCTTTACGTGTTTTCTTCACTTTTGAACTCGTTTTTGGTTCATTGGTCATTTCTACTGTAACTTTTCTAGCTACTTTGGGTGAAAAAGGTCGACATTTTGGGTTATTCGAGTGTTTTAAGGATATCGTGCAAGCGAAATCATTTGAATCGTTGGAAATTTCTTACGAGTAAGTCAAAAGTCAAAACCCTAGTTTTCTACTCGTAACTTTTCTAAGCACTTTGGGTGAAAAGGTTAACATTTTTGTGTTATTTGAGTGTTTTTAAGGCTATACGTGCAAGCGAAATTGTTTGAATCTTTGGAAATTTTTACAGTAGGTCAAAACCTAGTTCTACTCGTAAGAAAGTCAACTACTCATAAGTTTTCTACTCGTAATTTTTGGTGAAGAATCTTCGTGCTATATGGTTACTCGGTGCTTCCTCACTTGGATAAGTTTGTGGAACACTTCGACTTGTGGATATCTCTTCTGTTGTGACGGTGTAAAGGATTTTGGTTCTTAACCATAGTTTACGCATAAGCTAAAAGCTTACGGTAACTCTACGCATAACTTCACAATTACGCGTAAGGTTTACGAGTAACTTTTGTGGGAAATCTTGAGTAAAATTTAAATTTTGAGGAGCCTAAGCGTTCAATTTTACGAGATTCAAATTTTGGTTTAACTGTGAAAATTTTGGTCAAAATTCAAATTTTGGGCCTAAATTCAAATTTTTCGGGTCAAATTTGGCGTCAAAATTGTCATAACTCAAATTTTTCATACGACCTTAGAATTGATTTTTATAGTGAATTTCAAATTTTGGGCTAAATTTTTAAGAACCGAGTTTATTGATGCGACTTTCGGAAACACCTCAATGAGCTTAATCATCTTCATCAACCACAACTCCTTTATCGTTGAATCGATCCTACATCAACTTTATCATATCATACCTTCATCAATGGCTACTCAACAAGACATTCATGCGGTAGGTGCCGAAAACCGACCTCCTATGTTGGCAAAGGTGGTTATCTTCAATGGACAAGTCGTATGTCTTACATCAAGACCAAACCGAATGGAAAACTCATGATTAAATCCATTCGGGATGGACCCTTCAAGCCTCGACAAGTTCATGTCCTCGGAAATGCCGATGCAACACCTCCCATCCCACCATCCTCTCATCTTCAAACCGAATCGAATACCTCAAGAGGATCGAAACAAGTCGATGCGAGATGACATGGCAATTCATATTATCCAACCGGGTTTACCAATAGACATCTTTCTTTGCGGTGAGCAGTTGTGAAACCGCTTTTGATATGTGGGAGCGTGTTAGAGCGGCTATGTTTTGGAACAAATTGGTAAACAAGATATGGAGAACAAGCGCTAACCGAATGGGAGAAGTTTACATCTACACCGGAGAATCCATTGAATCCTACTATGGAAGGTTTTGCACTTTGATGAATGAGCTTATCGAAACAAGTTGGCACCCGAACAATCGTTCAAAACATCAAGTTCTGAATAATCTTCCGGAAGAATGGGGACGATATGTCACTATTGTCAACCAAACAAAGACTTACATCGGGTAAACTTTGATCAACTCAACGATTTTCAAACAAAACCAAGTCAAGCGAATGAAGTCGGGAAAGAAAGATTGGCAAAGAATCATGATCGATTGGCACTTATTGCTAAGACTCAAACTACGGTCAATACACAACAACAAGCCTCATCATCTTCCAACAACAACAACTTGCGGCAATACATTCAACAACCACAACAACAATTCTATCCACCGAACAACAAGTCATTCAACAACCGTATCCACAATACCGTGAACAAGGAATCATCGATCATGAAACCGACCACGTAGAAGCGACCTTGCAACAAGTATTTTCTTTATTGGATAAAGCATTTAGCGATCGCATGGGTAATCAGCGTTCCGTATCGTGGTAATCGTCGGGTCGAGATGTTGGAAATCGATGGGACAGAATGTTGGGAATAGAGCGATGGGTAATCGAATGGGTATGTTGCAGCTCGATGAGTTGGGAATCATGGAAATGTGAATCGTGGTAATCGGGTTAAGTGTTATAGCATCAAGGAGGGGTCACATGGCAAGAAACCGTCCCACTAAGCCGCACAAAAGAATGGTGATTTTCTTGAAAGTCGCTTTGTTAGCGGATAAGCAAGCGGGGTTCCAGTTGAGTCTTGAGGAACATGACTTTTCGCTATTATGGATGATTTGAATACCTCGAGGAACTCAATGCGAATTGCATCTTCATGGCAAATCTTGAGAGCTAAGTATGACATCGAGTCGACTCACCTCCCGCCTATGACGCCAATACAAGATGTCGAGGTACCAATCATTGATCCATGTTATAACAATGTCATATCGATGTGTTTACTCATGACGAATAGAATTTCGCGACGCCAAGACCCACTTATGATACATACCGGACAATCCGAGTTGTAGCAATACTTACTCAAACTCCGGATATGGATTCTAATGGAGGTCGTGTGGCACAAAATATCGCGATCGATGAGGAAACACGTGCTTATTTTGAATCATTAATTAATCAATGTGGCATTGAAGTTGAGAAAGTTAGAGCGGTCAATCGCGAAGTTAAGGCCGCGAATGTTAAATTGACCGCGAGCTTGAGAGTTACAAGGAGCACGCCAAAGCCTTTGAATTTCATACACAAACTTTCGAATTAGAAATTGGTTATCGAGATTACTGCTTAAGAGAACAACAATTGCAACTCAAGTATGACACACTTGATGTGAATCAATTTGAAAATAAAATCTTTAAACAAGGAAATTTCGATCTAAACAACCAACTTTCTAAACAAAAACACTGCTTTTTCGATCTTGAAAAGAAAAGAAACAGTTGATTGTCGATTTTTCAAAAGAGAAGATTCTCTTCTTGATGCAATTCGGATAAAATGAAACTATCGAAAAATTGGATAATTTGCTTCTTACAACGGGTCATTCCGCTAAAACAAACAAGATGCTTTCTAATCAAGCAAATCCGATTTTCACACTTCACATAAAATGGCTCTTGGTAACTCACCTCCTTCGCTCCTCAAGAAAGCTCGAGAAAGAACGGAATGTGTTGAACAATGGACAACCTTTGCATGAACCCATAATTGTTCGTGATTCTCTTAAAACGTTGGAACTAGGCGAGGAGAGTCGATCAAAATGAAACAAAAGAATCCGGATCTTAAACCGATTGATTATAACAAATGGAACAAAATTAATGGGATTACTTTTGTTAATCAAAAGAAACGTCAAAGTTTTCCATCACACCAAGTGTTTCAAACAAAGTGTCAAAACCGGTTTCAACACCGGTTGTAGTTTCCAAATCTCTTCGAAAATCGAACAAATGTCTTCAAACAATCCTTTTAACACAAGTGATACTAGAAGCATTTTAGACGATGTTAAAACTAGAATTGGGAGTCTTCAAGAGATCGTTAAAACTAAAACCACTATGACACCTAACAACCGGTTCTCTACTTTTGATATCGAGCAGAGAAAGTTTTTGAAACTCAAATTGCCCTCATGAATAACATCAACTCAAGGGTAATTCATGTTGAACAAGCACTTTTGAAAGAAACAATGACTTTGTCAAGGACCATAAATCCACGGTAAAGCAAGCTAATGAATGTTTTGAACACATCAAAGTTTTGGAAAATTTGAATGATTCTCTTCAAGATGTTATGACTACCGATATCATGTCCATTATCTTACAAACATACTCTGTTGAAGATCATGAAAGACTCCAGGATGAGACCTCCGAAATTGTTTCAAAATACGAAAAAGCTCTTATGAAACTTGAAAAGAAAACGTGTCCTATTTTAAGCGACGATGATCAAAAAAGAGGAATGCAAGTATGACAAACTGTCAGATGAGCGTGCCTACAAGGACATGCAAGAGCAAATGATCTTTTGAGAGCTCACCGGGATGTCTAAAAGGAAAGGTCATGGATACTAAGTTTGCAAAACCATTGACCGAGGAGAATACAAATGTTCCAAAATCGGTTTTCAAACCAAAATGTCTATTTCTCGATCTCTCCAAAAGTCAATGAGAAAAATGATTTGTCAAAAGCAATACCCACGGACTTTGCCTATTAAAAGAGAATTATCAAAGGTTTTGAAAACCCGCTGTGATAAAGAAAATGTGATTACACCGCACTTCTAGGAATAGTACACGGAATGTGACCAAAAATCCGCTTAAAGAATCATTGGTTCTAACGACATGGTCAACAATCACTATCTAGAAGAAGCTAGGAAAAAGGCACGAACTGAAAAGATGGAATTCTAGGTGCAACATCTAGGGTGATGAATTCTACAAGATTTCAAGGCACTGCTAGTAGTAGTAAACCATTACCTAGGAACACTCTACAAAAGACTAGGGATTGGCTTGCATCTAAGAGTAGTTGCGCAAAAGAAAATGCTATGCCCTTAGAAAACAACACTAGGAATTCTAAGTCTTTTTCGAACAAGAATCAATTTCCAAAAGATTGTAGTGACAAAGTTAAAGTCATTGCTTTAAATAAGAATATTGAATTTGTCTGCATACTACATGTAAAAATGTATCTTTTCACTAATCATGATGCATGTGCCTTACAATATCTCAAGAAAGATAATTCTCGTGCCAAGGCACAATCCACTAAGACACCAAATAGAAACAAGCCTGTTGATAAAATGTCAAACAAAAGAAACCTAAAAGGTGGATCTCTTCAGACGTAGTTTTTCTAAAATGAGTCTTCCGCGCATCGATAAGAAAACAACTCCTAGATCTTACCTTAGGTGGATACCCACGGGAAAAGTTTTCAACGAAGTTGGTCTTAGATGGATCCCCACAGGAAAGATTTTTGATACTTGCTCCAACACAGATAATAGTGAAAATCATCAGGATAAGAGTGAGGAATCTTGTACTTCTAACACTGTTATTTGTGAAAACTCTTCTTCTTTGGTTGCAGGTGAATCAAATATCTCTGAACCCAGCTCATCTGAGGGTTCCAATTCTGTAAACTCTTCTTCATCACTCTTTCTATCTTCTTTATTGATTTTCCATCTCTTTTATAAAACCAACAAAAGCAAAATATAAAAATATAAAACTTTCAAAAAATACAAAAACAATATAAAATCAAAAATCCAAAATAATCTTCTCACGACATGTCTCTCGTATAATCGATATTCTATACGTTTCTAGAAATGTCATTCAACAATGATACGGGCATGTACAGATGCTTGAGCGAGAGTTCTCTAAATGTTTTCCAAAACATGTCGTTTTCAAAATTTCTTCAAATAATGGCTTTCGTATACTTGATCGAAACCCGGACTTCAACATAATGGCTTCAGGACACATCGATTCAGACCGAGCTTCAAAGAAAGGAAAGTGCTTATCAATATCAAAGGTTTTAAATATTTTTCAAGCACTATTCCTAAAAACAATGGCTTGTAAGTATTTCACAGCAACCCGATCTTTAAAGAAAGGAAAGTGCTACGCAAAATCGATTTTCATATATATCGAGCACTTATCCTAAAACAAATGAAGATAATTTTTCTAAATATCTTCAAAAGATTTTCAAAATCTTCATCATCTTGCGTACCATTGATTCGAAATTTTTCAAAAGATTTTCAAAATCTCTCACATGGTACCAAGATAACTCCCTCTAAACCCTTAATTGATTCTAAATTTTACAGATGAAAAATATGCTTTCGTTAAGGGGAGTATAAAACCAAAATTGTTCCAAAATTCATGCTAAATCAGTTTCTCTCCAAATGCTTTTCGAATAACATATCTTTTAATCATTCTGTTTCAAAAACATCATTGATATGCTATTTTTGAGAGGGAGAAACGTGATTAAAAGGTGATCAAAAAGTTTAATGATCGTTGTTTGAATCTCAAAAAGAGCTCGACTCAGTCATAACCATTGAATTGACGAGGAATCATATCGAGAAACTTTCTATGGACTTAACCAGGACGGGTACTAATTTCAAGCTAGTTCTCTAGTGATGTAAACGTGTCTCGAATCGGTCTAGTTCATTTAAAGTCGATCAATTCAAAAAGTCCGAACTCTACCCTCTATGTGCAGATTACGTCAAAACATATAAGCACATGTGTAGGGGAGTGTTTCGAAAATATAAAACTCGCGGAGTGTTTCAAACATGTTTTCTATCATAAACACTCGAGAGATTTTCATGAAAACGGTTTTATGGCAACAATAGGACAGTCATGGAGTTATAAGGTGACTAAGGATAGGAAATTGTCCTATGATCCGCCAGAGTCGGAGGGATCTACCTAAGGACATCACCAATAGTGTAGAACTAGAAGTCCTTAGGAATGATTGAAAAAGGAGTAATGTGAGAAAGGAGAAAGAAGGGTTGAAGAATTAAAAGAAATGTAATGAAAAGGGTGAAAAGAAATAGCCCTCCATATTCAACCTTAGGCGAAACCGGGTTCAACTCATCTGCTCTTGGTTGTCACTAGATGACACCGGTATTGAAGACAAAGACGCCATGGACCCAAAGGACGACCGCACCTAACCTTCTAGCCACTCAATTCCTCTTAAAAGGATTTGTTTCATTCTCACCGGAACCCTACATAATCTATTGACCTTCTTAGAGATCGTTGGTATTGAAGAAGGAGACCCTCTCCCTAGTCTCCGCTCAGAAAACCAAAATGCACTTATTGAGTCTAGAGCCACGAGATTCATCAAAAGATCTCATAGGAACACATGACATGACATCGCTTGTTGTTCATCAATAAAGGCACAAGTGATATATTATAGAGTCCTCACGCAGATCTTAGCAATCGCCGAACATTTATGAGAAGTTTTACAACTGTAATCTTCAATGATTGAATGGAAATTCTGCCAGGTCAATATCAAACGACCACAACAGTCACTTCGGTAATTCCGTGGATTACGCTTAGTGTGTCTCAAACGGTCTCTGATCGTGGGGTGATGCTTGATGTACCTCAACGACTCATCTCGAATCAGAGATGTACTTGATATCGTGTTATCTCACTTGTGGGACTCCAGTTCAGAACGACCTTGTGAGAATTAGAGGCGTGTTTTCACACTATGTCGTTAACACCCTCGACATTCAAACTTGTAAGTGCTTAATCCGCTTATTACTAACCTGCTTTTATGTTTTCTTCTTATGGAAGCTCCGGAGCGGATGGATCGTGCAGACTAGCCACATGCTCATACCAACAACACATGAAAGTTCTCATCTAAATCAAAGGCAACTCAAAGTTAAAGATGATTCTTTGTCTATGTCAAAGAATCTACAAAGTGTAAAGACTCGAGAACTTCATCATTGGAAACTCAAAGTCAAATAGAAGTGTGAGCATGGTGGAGAAAGGCGTGGAGACACCTAACCAACGAAGTTGACAACGGCAGACAACCACATTAACTGATCACAAAGCATGAAGGAACAAAAATCAAGACTATTCTATATCTACTCACAAAGTTCAAGCTCAAAAAGATTAAAGACCTATTCAAGTGGAGCATCTTTTGAATGACCACCCCTTAGGGGGAGATTGTTAGCCTTGATTATTTTTATTAGAAGTGATGGTCATTCACGATTAGGAACTTTGTAATGTGTGTTAGATATTGTGATAGAATAGTCAACGGGCTCGTGGATTGGGCTAAGCTAATTGGGCATTAGTTAAGTTAAGCTAGCCTTGTCTAGTTCGTGTAACCCAAGCCCAATCCAAGTCCATCTCAAGGCCCATGGCCAAGCCTTAGGGCATCATCTCTCTTACCTATTTATACCCCTCAAGTATGTCATTTGAGGGGTGTACTTGAGTGTGTGTGTGTGTGTGTTTTTCCTTTGAAGCAATATACAACTTATTGGTTCATCTTTCTTCTCTCTACCTCTCTAAACATATACACGAATTATACATCAAGTCACCATCTAATCTTAATCTTTTCTTTCTTTATTATACGACATATGGTTTGTGTTTTACGTGGGTGTTCTTGTGTTTGTTAAGTGGGTTTGTGATAAGGTTGATATATCTAAGGTCCTACAATTGGTATCAGAGCAATTGTAGGACCTTAGATATATCAACCTTATCACACGTTTATATAAGACTTTGTCACACGCTTAACCTAAACCTAAATGTCACACTTGCGATAATACACGCCACATCTTATCATTTTGTCTCTCCAAACGAACTGAGAACAAAACTACGCTCCTCCACTCCAAATATTCTCTCAAACACAGATCATACATAATCATTATCTCAATCTCATCTCACCTTATATCTTCAATCGACCTTATACCCTCTCTTGACAGTCTAATATTGTTCTTCAAGATCCATTGGGTCTAAGGTAGGGTTTAATTGATGTTTCGTTTTTGTTTTTCGATTTGAGTATTTGACCGAGACAAGAAAAATGATTATAACACCTTTGTTATCAATCAAGTTCGTTTAATGTTTCGGATATTTTCAAAAGTGAGGATGAGGAAATTGATTCAATTGAAATAATCTTAAAAGATAAAAATGGATCAAATCAGATTGATATGAATTTTCTCAGATTTCAAAGGTTTGAAGTTTGTGTAGAGAGTTGGGGAGAGATGAAAGGGTCTTAGTGAGTCTAGGTCTAGGAGATGGTTTCGGATGATGATGTGATAAAAGCGAGGTCGAGTCATCAGATTGGTATATGGTTGATATGTGTCTAAATACACATATATTTGTATTATATAAACCCACAAAACAACCAAAAACACACAAATGACTCTCAAATGATACAAATTCATAAAATGTGTTTTATGTGATTCAGTACAAAAGATTGAAAAACAAGTAAAATTGATCAATTTCACAACAATTGTCGTTTTCGGTCCACAGAGTTACACAAATTGGCAAAACTAGTCCCTAAATGTTTTAAATGATAGAAAAGTCAACTTAAGTCCTTGGGAAATCAAAAATGTTCACAAAACATCCTCGGATGAAAGTTTACACAAAATAGCAATTTTACCCTCAAGTTACAAAATTGGCAAAATGGTCCCCTGGTATTCAAAACTTGGAAATTTTACAAAATATACCCTTGTACTATGCATGATTGAAAATTTGGAACATTTTGATAAACTTTTGGGAAATTACACTTTTAGTCCCTCAAAATCCAAAATGACAATTAAGGTCCTTTTAACTTTTAAAATGAAATTTTATGCAAAAAGGGTCCTTGTTTTATCAAAGTATGGCAAGTTTGGTCTTTGTGAGAGCAATGGAAAAGTTCAAGTTCGGTCCTAGATTGGTGGAATTACAAATCTAGTCCTTATCACTTATATATCAAATCCTACCATCCGGACCCTTTGCTATATCAAAAGCCCAATCCAATACAATCTTGGCCCAATACCACTTGACCCGGCCATTTTGATATTAACCCCCAGGTCAACAAAAGTCAAACATCAAGAAAAACCGCCCAAACCAGGGTCACTGTAGCACTCCCTCTTCAACCCCTGAAACATCAAAACCAGTCCTGGTTTCTCCATTTTTTTCAACTCCCCCTCCATGCTATGTCCCCTCCACCTCCACACAACTCCAAACTACATTTAATGCAATCTTTAACCTTCCACTCAACCTCAACTGCTCAAATCCCTTATTCCCGCCAAAATTGACAAAGTGGTCAAATCCCACAAAAGTTATCCAGAGGCACGGGAATCAAGTGGGAATCACTCTAAAGGACACGTGGAAAGCTTTTGGAGTATAAAAGGAGGAAGAAAGAGAGAAGAAAGCACTTTGGCCTTAAGCCTTAGTCACGTAGTTGTAATTTTTATTGCTTTCTTAGTTAAAATGTCTTTTAAATCTTTCAAATGTTGTAATTTACTTTAAATTAGTGTAATGGAACTCTTCTTCGCTTTAATTTCGGTTTAACTTCGCCAAGAATTTGCTTAATTTCCTTTAATTTTAAAGTCTTTTAATTTCATGGTAAGTAGTTGTTTTATGGACTCCTTAAGCCATATAAGCTCCCGACAAGGCTTTTAAGCTTTTAGACATTTAAACAAGCTTAGACTTTGTAAACTAGAAAATACCAAAAATAGAGAAATGGAAAAATAATCAAAATCGACGTTATGAAGAAGGTGATGAAGCGTGGTTGGATTTGGAATGCTATGGGTATTAGGAGCTTAATAGAAGCTATTGGGTGTAACCTTGTCCTTGGTTTCTATGTCTCACCCACTTTCTCATTTGTAAGCATGTTTCTAATTTTTGCAATTCTTCGTTTCAATGTTTTATTTACCTTAATTTCCATGTTTCGTGTTTATTTGATGCTAGTTAGTGATTTTATATCTTATTATTAGTTATTTATGTTTTGGAACTACTTGTTGCAAGATTTCAAGTTTGGACCGCTTTAGGCCAATTTTGATAATCCTAGGTAAAACATGCGCCTACTTGTTTATGCTAAAAAAGGTTCTAATTTAACCAATGAAAACCTCTGGATTTGATTTTATAGGTTTATATAGTCTTACACTTTGAAATCCTCAAAATCAGTGTTTATAAGGTATGTTTGGATTTGCTGTCAAAAATGTTTTAGAGGCTTAGTCAGTGGTGGTTCATTGTTGTTTCATGCTTGTTAACCTCATTTGAGTTCATTGCAGTCAACATCTTGTGCTTGCAAAGCTCAAAAGTCAAAATCCCTTGTTTTTACGTCTTAAGCTCTTAAGCTGTTGAGATTTTGCAATATCAAAAGCTCATTTTGTGTTTAAATATCTTAGAATTAGCTTGCATTAGTTTCCTTTCATCATATAACATCAAGCTCAGCCCATAAATTAGGCTCAAAGTTCATTTTAGTCAAAGTATAAAAATCTGTCAAAAGTCAAATTTTCATTTAGGTCGTTTTTGAATAAAATAGATCTTTTTACTGTGTGTTTAATAATAAGTTTTAGCTTGAAATCTCTTAGGGTATTAAAGTCTAGTTGCTAAACGAAAATACAAAAATATTAGATCAGCTTTAATCAGCTTTTAGAGTGCTTATTTTCTTCTTTCTTTTGGACCCTTGTCTCGCATAAGTGCCCTGTGCATTTTGGTACCCTACTTCATAAGCTCTCACAAGCTCATTAGTTAGCTTAATTCTGTGAAACTTAGCTTTTTGAGAAGCTCACCTAGCTGTCTCAAGGATCCAAGTTTGGTTTTTCCATCTCTAGCTTATTTAATGGGTCTGCTTAGAGCTTTTCATTTGTCCCATTTCATTCAGTTCAATAACTAGTCAGTGTTTTCATCAGTTTTACATAAGCTCCTCAAGAGCTTATTAGTGTAAGCTAAACCTTGTAAAATAGCTTTTTAGAGAGTTTAACTGGTCTCCTTGTTGGTCCTAGTGTTCATTTTCATTTCTGAGCTTATTCATGTGCTTAAATTAAGGTAAAAAGTACCTAGTGATTCAAGGAGTTAACTGTGTAACAGTGTTTAGTTTTGCTTATTTGTGCTTAATTTGTGCTTATTTCTTAGTCATTTGCTTTTTCAATTGTTGTAATTAGCTTATTTTAAGTTACTTAGCTCATTTTCTGTTTAGCTTTTGCTATTTCATAGCTTGTTAGTCATTTAGCTTAAGCCTTTTGCTTATTTCATTTTTTTTGCTTACTGTTGAGATCTTAGCTTATTTACGAGCTTATCGATTGTTTTGTTAAAAGTCATAGTTGTAAAAAGTGCTTATTTTTCCGTGTTAAATAAGTTTGTAAAAGAAATTTCAAAATAAAATGTTTGGCAAAAGGGAGGTCAAGGTTCGAACATGCGACCTCCCTCGATAGAGTGATAGAAGTGTACCTGTATGCCGTTTGCCCTTGGGACTTTTTCTGTCATTTCTTCACACTATCTATCTCTTATATACGTTTTCCAGTTTAGCTTATACGTAGCTTTTTAGCTTATTTGTAGCTTATTCATAGTAGCTTTTTCCAGTTTTCTAATTTTCATAAATGTGTATTAGTATAAAGTATTTTCTGTAAAAGTTTCAGATTTTTCTCATTTGTTTTAGTATTTTTAAATATTTAATTAGTGTTAAATCTTAATTAATTCATAATAAAAAATATAAAAGTCAAAAAAATATAAATCTTTTTTCTAAAATTTTCTTTTGTCATATATTTTGTAAAAATATTGTTTTTACACTTGTAGGCCTTTTATTTCATAAATTTTACGTTTTGTCTGGTGCTCCAGCGTAATTTTTATATTTAACGTACGTTTTCAGTTTAAGTAACGTTTTTAGACATTTTAAGTTTACGTTTTAGTTAATATAGTTTATTTAAGTTATTTTATTTTATAAATATCGTAAACGTTCATCATTGTAAAAATAGTGATAGCGTTTATTTAATATCTTTTATCTTTTTAATTTTCTTAATTTGTATTTAAGTCGCTTTGATTTATAATCTTTTTCAGTAGTGTAATTATCCTATCCAAATCCTTTCCGATCACTATCCTTAGTGATCCTTCTATCGTCTGAATTAGTGTTGTACACACCATTGAGTCTCCGTGGGACTTAACGACCCGGGAATCCACTATATTCCCTGATCTTCATTGTATTTGTGTCTGAGCTGTTTTAAGTCTGTTACGGTCTGCCATTCACAAGTGGCAGGCTTGTGTGATTAGACTTGACGGTTCAAAGATGATCAAAATTTTATGCCACGGGAGGCTTTAGCGTGTGTTAGCCTTTTTCGCACCCATTCTTGTGCATATTCCATCTTTTGTAAAAAGTTTTTGTAAAGTTATCGGAAAATCCAAAATATTTTCATTCTTTGTTTTGCAATATGTTTTCAAAAATCCAAAAATCCATCTTTACCCTCTCACATCTTTTGATTCTACATTTATTTTACCCTCATCCATTTGATTCTTTCTATGTCTCATCCTCACCAATTTGGTTGTGAATGGTGTGGGGACCTCAAAATGGTGGAAATTGCCCGGTTGTGGCATTGTGAATCCGGAAGCGGGTTTGTCTATGACCAAAATCCCTACAATGAAACAACTAATTTCCTCAACCAACCCCGCACTATGAGATGGAGACATATTCTTGTGAGTCTTGTGGAGGTCCTCACCCGAGTTTTGAGTGTCAAACAGGGAACACGCTTGTCTATGAGCATAATCCTTGTAACAATTATGACTACTCTTATCATGACCAACCTCCACAGTGCAGACGATTCAAACACAACCTCTCGCAAATTCCTCAAGAACTTCTCGAAAATTGTCTAGATATACTCAAAGATTTGAAAGAATTGGTTAAAGAAGAGTCTCGTCCGAAACGATATCTTTGAAGAACAAGCGGCTAGAGTAAGTTCCCAATATTGGAAACCTCTCGTATGCGATTATGATGACGATGACGATGATGATTTTGATGAGGAATCTATGACTCGAGTGGCAATCCCACTCCGTTGAAGAAGGAAAGAGTATGGGAGAATTGTTGGCGAGGAGAATATGAAGAGCATAAGAGCTATATATGTTTTCGATAAAGTCGATGCTCCGAGTGGCAATCCCACTCCCATTTCGTAGCCTTTCATTTCCGACTCTTCCCTTCACTCACGCCGGTTGAGAGAAGTGAATTCCTTTGGAAGAGGTCGAGGATCCTATTTCTTTGAAATTTTTGATCCCAAAGACTCTCACCATGGGGGATAAGCATCTCAAAGACTATTCCTAAACGGAATCATCGAATGTTGAGAACCTTATCCCGATCACAAGTGAGTCTGAGGGAACTCTTGACCATGAGTGTGATGTGTCTTCTCTCTTTCAAATGATCTTGTTGAGACTTTCTCGTTTTTGACAATGATTATAGTGATGCCGATTCTTTATATTCTAAAGACATAGAATTTATTGATGCATTACTTCCACATTCCGAGATCGTCAACTTAGAAGAGGATGTTGACCATGTTGTTTCCATGACAATTAATACGACTATCACTAATCCCTTATTCGAATTCAATTACGAATTTACTCTAAATTCGATTAATCCAATCTTTGATAGTGATGAGTCGACACGGAGACTATAATGGACGAGGTGCATATTTATAGCCCACGGCACCGCACATGTCCCACCTCCATATATTCTTCATGAGGAGTTCGCGGTGAACTCACTCATATCATATCTCCGCCGGAGTATGATTGCGTGGATGGCAAAATCATGATCGGGAGAGAATCTCAATTTGCATAGTTATGACAAATCTTCCCACCTTCCTCCCGAGATGCCTTCCAACCCCAAGAGCTCAACCAATAAAATCCAAATAAGTGCAATTGCACTTAATCCCGAGGAAGAAGATCTAGTTATGATTGATATCATGATCTTCCTTCTTTTCTTCACCTACTTGGTGACTTCCTCTCTTCTTCACTGCTTCGGGAGTGAGGACACTATCTTTGACCTGCATTTTCATTTATCATTTGTGAGCCGGGTCTTTCTCTCAGATATCTCATCGGTGTGGAACTTTCACGTGCTTCAAATGTTTGTCCAAACATCTTGAATGAAAGTCCGATGGAGATTGTTTCTTCCACTTTGCTTCCCATGAACAAATGAATTGGGTCGAGTCAAGCTAGCGACTGAAATCAAAAACAAGAGTACACACTATATGGGTTTTCACCCGTATTTACATCTTCTTACCCCTTTCTACCACCTAAGTGTGGGGTGATGCCCACATGTTATATAGATATATATATTCCAAAAAAAAAAAAAATCTTTTAAAATAATGGCGTAATATTTCCTTTTCGTTCTTTGTTTCGGCATAACCATGGGTACTTTGAATATTGAGGGCAATATTCATTTCTAAGCTGGGGAATTCTCACGAATTTCATATATTATCTACCCAATTCCCTTTTGGCCAAAATTTTTTTTTGGAGTAAGTGTTTACACTTACTCAATTGGTTATCGATCCGCCATGTTTGATAAACTAAAGGATTGGCTAATCCATGAGCAAACGGCTCTTGGTAAAGATTTCTCAAATCCGTTTATATGGCTTGCAATTTGCCCAAAATTGTATGGTTCTCAACTCACCATATCCTAAAAAGTGAAGAGTTGGCTAGCCCGCAAGATTATGGCTTGTGGTAAAGGCGTGGAAAATCCATAATTGGTATTCACTCACCAAAGATAATCCCGATAATTTATCTAAGATTTGGCTAGTCCGTATGGTACGCTCGGTAAAGGCGAATCAAATCCGTTCTGACTTATGATTTGCTCAAAATCATTTGGTTATCGATGTACCAAGGTTCTTACTTGAATCGAAACATTTGGCTACTCGAGTGATGGCTTTTGGTAAAGAGTTTTCAAATCCATTAAAATCTCAAATCATTGCTAGGGACTAGCAATATCTCGATGTGGGGATTTGATATGTGTCTAAATACATATATTTGTATTATATAAACCCACAAAACAACCAAAACACACAAATGACTCTCAAATGATACAAATTCATAAAAATGTGTTTTATGTGATTCGAGTACAAAAGATTGAAAAACAAGTAAAATTGATCAATTTCACAACAATTGTCGTTTTAGGTCCACAGTTACACAAATTGGCAAAACTAGTCCCTAAATGTTTTAAATGATAGAAAAGTCAACTTAAGTCCTTGGGAAATCAAAATGTTCACAAAACATCCTCGGATGAAAGTTTACACAAAATGGCAATTTTACCCTCAAGTTACAAAATTGGCAAAAATGGTCCCTGGGTATTCAAAACTTGGAAATTTTACAAAATATACCCTTGTACTATGCATGATTGAAAATTTGGAACATTTTGATAAAATTTTGGGAAATTACACTTTTAGTCCCTCAAAATCCAAAAATGACAATTAAGGTCCTTTTAACTTTTAAAATGAAATTTTATGCAAAAAGGGTCCTTGTTTTATCAAAGTATGGCAAGTTTGGTCTTTGTAAGAGCAATGGAAAAAGTTCAAGTTCAGTCCCTAGAGATTGGTGGAATTACAAATCTAGTCCTTATCACTTATATATCAAATCCTACCATCCTGACCCTTTGCTATATCAAAAGCCCAATCCAATACAATCTTGGCCCAATACCACTTGACCCGCCATTTTGATATTAACCCCTGTGTCAACAAAAGTCAAACATCAAGAAAACCGCCCAAACCGTGGTCATCAGTAGACTCACTCTTCAACCTCGAAACATCAAAACCAGTCTGGTTTCTCCATTTTTTCAACTCCCCTCCATGCTATGTCCCTCCACTCCACACAACTCCAAACTACATTTAATGCAATCTTTAACCTTCCACTCAACCTCAATCGCTCAAATCCCTTATTCATAAAATTGACAAAGTGGTCAAATCCACAAAAGTTATCCAGAGGCACGGAATCAGTGGGAATCACTCTAAAGGACACGTGAAAGCTTTTGGAGTATAAAAGGAGGAAGAAAGAGAGAAAAAGCACTTTGGCCTTAAGCCTTAGTCACGTAGTTGTAATTTTATTGCTTTCTTAGTTAAAATGTCTTTAAATCTTTCAAATGTTGTAATTTACTTTAAATTAGTGTAATGGAACTCTTCTTTCAGTTTAATTTCAGTTTAACTTCAGTTTCAAGAATTTGCTTAATTTCCTTTAATTTTAAAGTCTTTTTAATTTCATGGTAAGTAGTTGTTTTATGGACTCCTTAAGCCATATAAGCTCCTGACAAGGCTTTTAAGCTTTTAGAGACATTTAAACAAGCTTAGACTTTGTAAACTAGAAAATACCAAAAAATAGAGAAAATGGAAAAATAATCAAAAATCAGATTTATGAAGAAGGTGATGAAGCAGGGTTGGATTTGGAATGCTATGGGGTATTAGGAGCTTAATAGGAAGCTATTGGGTGTAACCTTGTCCTTGGTTTCTATGTCTCAGTCCACTTTCTCATTTGTAAGCATGTTTCTAATTTTTGCAATTTACTGTTTCAATGTTTTATTTACCTTAATTTCCATGTTTCTGTGTTTATTTGATGCTAGTTAGTGATTTTATATCTTATTATTAGTTATTTATGTTTTGGAACTACTTGTTGCAAGATTTCAAGTTTGGACCGCCTTTAGGCCAATTTTTGATAATCCTAGGTAAAAACATGTGTGCCTACTTGTTTATGCTAAAAAAGGTTCTAATTTAACCAATGAAAACCTCTGGATTTGATTTTATAGGTTTATATAGTCTTACACTTTGAAATCCTCAAAATCAGTGTTTATAAGGTATGTTTGGATTTGCTGTCAAAAATGTTTTAGAGGCTTAGTCAGTGGTGGTTCATTGTTGTTTCATGCTTGTTAACCTCATTTGAGTTCATTGCGGTCAACATCTTGTGCTTGCAAAGCTCAAAAGTCAAAATCCTTGTTTTCTCGTCTTAAGCTCTTAACTGTTGAGATTTTGCAATATCAAAAGCTCATTTTGTGTTTAAATATCTTAGAATTAGCTTGCATTAGTTTCCTTTCATCATATAACATCAAGCTCAAATTATAAATTAGGCTCAAAGTTCATTTTAGTCAAAGTATAAAAATCTGTCAAAAGTCAAATTTTCATTTAGGTCGTTTTTGAATAAAATAGATCTTTTTACTGTGTGTTTAATAATAAGTTTTAGCTTGAAATCTCTTAGGGTATTAAAGTCTAGTTGCTAAACGAAAATACAAAAATATTAGATCAGCTTTAATCAGCTTTTAGAGTGCTTATTTTCTTCTTTCTTTTGGACCCCTTGTCTGCATAAGTGCTTACTGTGCCTGATTTTGGTACCCTACTTCATAAGCTCTCAAGCTCATTAGTTAGCTTAATTACGTGAAACTTAGCTTTTGAGAAGCTCACCTATCATCTCGAGGATCCAAGTTTGGTTTTTCCATCTCTAGCTTATTTAATGGGTCTCGCTTAGAGCTTTTCATTTGTCCCATTTCATTCGGTTCAATAACTAGTCGGTGTTTTCATCGGTTTACATAAGCTCCTCAAGAGCTTATTAGTGTAAGCTAAACCTTGTAAAATAGCTTTTAGAGAGTTTAACTGGTCTCCTTGTTGGTCCTAGTGTTCATTTTCATTTCGAGCTTATTCATGTGCTTAAATTAAGGTAAAAGTACCTAGTGATTCAAGGAGTTAACGTGTAATGTTGTTTAGTTTTGCTTATTTGTGCTTAATTTGTGCTTATTTCTTAGTCATTTGCTTTTTCAATTGTTGTAATTAGCTTATTTTAAGTTACTTAGCTCATTTTCTGTTTAGCTTTTGCTATTTCATAGCTTGTTAGTCATTTAGCTTAAGCCTTTTGCTTATTTCATTTTTTTTTCTTACTGTTGAGATCTTAGCTTATTTCTGAGCTTATCAGTTGTTTTTGTTAAAAGTCATAGTTGTAAAAAGTGCTTATTTTTCTGTGTTAAATAAGTTTGTAAAAAGAAATTTCAAAAATAAAATGTTTGGCAAAAAGGGGAGGTCAAGGTTCGAACATGCGACCTCCCCCTTGATAGAGTGATAGAAGTGTACCTGTATGCCGTTTGCCCTTGGGACTTTTTCTGTCATTTCTTCACACTATCTATCTCTTATATACGTTTTCCAGTTTAGCTTATACGTAGCTTTTTAGCTTATTTGTAGCTTATTCATAGTAGCTTTTTCCAGTTTTCTAATTTTCATAAATGTGTATTAGTATAAAGTATTTTCTGTAAAAGTTTCAGATTTTTCTCATTTGTTTTAGTATTTTAAATATTTAATTAGTGTTAAATCTTAATTAATTCATAATAAAAATATAAAAGTCAAAAAATATAAATCTTTTTCTAAAATTTTCTTTTGTCATATATTTTGTAAAAATATTGTTTTACACTTATAGGCCTTTTATTTCATAAATTTTACGCTTTGTCCTGTGCTCCAACAGAATTTTTATATTTAACGTCGTTTTCGTTTAAGTAACGTTTTTAGACATTTTAAGTTTACGTTTTAGTTAATATAGTTTATTTAAGTTATTTTATTTTATAAATATCGTAAACGCTCATCATTGTAAAAATAGTGATAGCGTTTATTTAATATCTTTTATCTTTTAATTTTCTTAATTTGTATTTAAGTCGCTTTGATTTATAATCTTTTCAAGAGTGTAATTATCCTATCCAAATCCTTTCCGATCACTATCCTTAGTGATCCTTCTATCGTCTGAATTAGTGTTGTACACACCATTGAGTCTCCCGGGACTTAACGACCGGAATCCACTATATTCCCCGATCTTCATTGTATTTGTCGAAAATTGTTTTAAGTCATTACGATTCCGCCATTCACAAGTGGCAGGCTTGTGTGATTAGACTTGACGGTTCAGCACAGATCAATGGTATTAGTCGTGGTCTTTGGTCAAGTTTACGCATAAACTTTTTTCTTTTTTTGCTTTTTCCTTATGCGTAGACCAAGTGGTTATGCGTAGACCAAGTGCTTATGGTAACAGGGTCTAGCTTATGCCTAACCAAGCTTAGGCGTAAGCCAAGGCTTAAGCGTAAACGCATACGCGTAACTTTTTCTACGCGTAACTTCACAGCTACGCGTAACACCTCTGAAGATTCTCCTTATGCGTAGAAAACTAGGGTTTTGACCCAGTTGACTTTTTCGTGAGTTTTTCCGACCTCATTTTCCGACCGATTCATCTTTACCCGAAGCGAGATATAAACCGCTTCTATTTGACATGTTTGACCATAAAAATCTGACGGTTTGACCACTTTGACTTCTTCACGGATAAAGATTGGTAACAAAAAAAAGTCATATAAAGATGAGACAACTCTTTGGACTAAGAGACACAAAACAGGTATCTATACATGAAAGGATCAGACTTTTTTTGACCAAAGATACACAAAACATTGTCTAAAACTGTTTTACCAAGATATACGGAAAAAAAATTTCCGACCCACAAAATAAGCACAAAACAGCCTAAAACAAGATTCAAAAACCGCACAAATCAATAAAAATACACAACCTGGCTCGTTATACCAATTGTAGGATCGATAATACTAGTGATTCATGTGGTTCGGGGGGTCGGGGAAGCTCAAAGAATGAATAAGACATGGTATTATTTAGATTAAAGTAAAGGGAAGATGTGTGTGTTTCTAGAGAGAAGAAGAAGAAACCACACACACTTCTTTACAAAAAATAAACTTCCTACCTTCCTAGTTGGGACTAGGAGGGGTATTTATACTTCAACAAGCCTAACTTAGCACTATTGACTAAACTAATCCTTGTGAATGAGTAAAAGAAGAAACTAATGCAATTCCCGTAATGACTTCACTTTAGCGAGGCTAACAGCATCATTATACCTAAAGTTGTTCACTTGGTTCACAATTATTTTTTATTGATCTCATGTGTGGAAAACTAGAATGGGGGGTTGAATAGTTTTGCCGATTTTAAGTTGATTTCAAAAACTTTAGATTCGATATTATGTGAAATCGTATGGATGTTGAGAACGTATAGATCTAATGATAATGCAAGCAAATAAATAAAGATAAGGAATAGAAATGACACAACCGATTTATAGTGGTTCGCCACAAGGACACCTTCCTTGCCTACTCCACTCCCCGAGTCACCTACTCGAGAGTTCAAGCACTATGTCAACAAACTCCTTCACTTGGCGAGAAGCCTTCACAACGTTGCATACACTTTTTCCCAGACAAAGCTAGATACCGAGTCCGTAGTACGGTGGACCAAACCAACACAACTATTACACAACAAATATGTGAAATATCAAATACAAGATCTTCGCCATGTAAATCTTGCGGAGTGACAAATCAATCAAGGACCCCTTGCTTGGATGACTTGTAGAATGCTCGTGATCTCGCCTTAGAGAAGGACCTATATGAGGATCACAAATAGAAAGAAAATAAGAACAACTCTCTAGATCTAGTGATCTATATGTTAGAAGAGAATGAGAGTGTATGAGAGATTTAGTAAGAAGAGGGTGAGTTAGAATGAAGAAATGGCTCTCTATTTATAGGCAAATTTCCTCACTTTGTTCTCACGGATCCCACGGATCCTTCCACTGGGATCCGCTAGCACAAAGCTAGGGATCCGTGGAATGCCTCTTTGCCCATGGGTTTTTTGGTTATGGGTCATGGGTTATGGGTTGGTCCATGGGTTTTCTTTAGATTCAATGTATCTAAGTATACATTGTATCAAGTCTCTTTGGGTATGGGTTAAGATCCATGGGTTGTGATTTTTACCCATCCTAATTAACTATTACAACAAATGCTTTTGTTACTACATTTTTGTATTTAAAAGATTATATGTAAATGCTTTACAAAAATAACATGTATCCTTATAATTATACTTAAGACAACATTATATATGTTATCAACAAAACACAAAGAGATCGCAAAATATTAATAAACGTTTTCACGGTTTATTTGTATTAACAATCTCCCTTTTGTTGATGACAAAATATAATGTTATGATGAGTAAAACTTAATAATAGATGTAAGTTTTGAAAGCTCCTAAGTTTTACTTCTTCTCCCTTTTGTCGAAACAAAAGTTAACCCTGGAGGAAAAAGTAGTTTACGACATTTACTCCCCACGACGGTAGCTCCCCTAGTTTGGGCGTCAAGAGAAGAAAAAAATCTACAAAAGAAAGTTAGTAACATGCTTAAATGATCTTATGGTTGTCGAGAAACAAGATAGGGAGCCAAGGTATGTAAACAAGGCCTTGTAATAAAACGACAAATTGTAGTGGTAGTTAAGCCACTTACAAGCATGTAAAAATAAGAACAAGACTTGTTCTTGAAAATGACAAAAAATTTTAATACTAAAAGTGAAAAATAGTAGTAGAGATTCCTTCCATGCTTGCATAAGGTTATGGATGGACGTTTTGATGAGTAATGGTATTGATGCGATCAAGGATGAGGTTGAGTATGAAACACATTTCTTCCCTAACTTCTATTGCAATTTCCCTAGTGGATTGGAAATGTTCTCAATGTAAATGATGTGGGTAATGAGTGCAGAAGTTTTCCGGGTTGTTTTGATTTGAGTTATGCGGAAATTGTGGTGGGAAAATAGGAAAATATGGATCAAAATCCGGAATGTTTGTATGTGGTGGTGGAAAAGAACCTAGGTGTTCTTGTAATGTGATGGGAGCTAGAGGTGGTGATGTTTCAAGATCTTGAAAATCGTATTTGGTGATGTGGGAGTGTGAAAAGACTGCTTTTTCTTTAGGTTGGGTAGATCTTATTGGAGTCCCAAGGAGTTCCAAAAGAGTTATTTTAGGTGGTGATGAAGTTGGTGTACTTGTTGGTGATGAGGGTGGTGCTATAATGGAAGCATCTTGTGGTGAGTTATTTGAGGATGAATCATTTGAGGTTGGTTTTGCTAAACAACAAGATCGGATACTAATCCGTGCGGATATCCTAGCATTTTATTGTGGTATTTTGGATGATGGAAGTACAAAGGTTTGGATATCATGATTGTTTGTACAGATGTTTCTCCTAAAGGGTTTTTGGATGACATGATGAAGTGTGTTTGTGAGAAGGAGATGGAGTATGAAAGCATTTTGGGAGTTATATATATAGAAAAACCAACACATTGTAATGAATGCTTGACCCAAAATGTGGATTAAAATCTAATGATTAGATATGAATTCAAGGCAAGTGATCATGAGAACACAAGCATTAAATAGCATACTCCCAAAATGAAGCAAATGTGGATTTTACATCCAAAGTGACAAAAATAGAAGTTGAAAACAGCCAGATACACGGATCCCACGGATCCTTCCTCGAGGATCCGTCCAAAGCATGAAGGTGGGATCCGTGGGTCCGTGTTTTAGGTAGTACAAAATTCTCCTTTTGGAAATATTTTTGCCTATTGTCGCCTATATGCAAACTATTTGGAGTTGCGGTTATCTCGACCCCTAAAAGGAAATAAAAACTAAACTAGAAGTATAAAAGTATCCTATTGAGATAACCCGAAAACACATATTTAGTACATAAGTCGTAATCTTGTGTTGTCAATGCTCCTAATTCATTGTAGCTTAAATGAATGTACCCGAAAACACATATTAGTTATGTGTCCCTTTAGCATTCAAAAGACATGAGATGCAATGAAAGCGGGTTTTACTTTGTATTAATAATGAAAAGCGATTTGTCCTAGACGTGAGAAATTGCTTTTGTGAAATTGATACTGAAGGTATCATCCTTTTAGAAAACATTGTGAAAGTAGGTTTTCTTTGAAAATGTGTATATAAAAAGTAGGAAAGCTATAAGTAAAAAAAACTTATCTTAGGGTTTTGAAAATTCCGTATTGTTTGTGAGTTGTGCGTGAAATAGAGATCCTAGACTCGGAGGGAAGAAGGCTAGTGTTTACATACCTTGTAGAGTCAAAATAAATTACGACGTGTGTTCCATTAAACCAAGACCAAGACGAAGTAGGTTGAATTGTTCCCGCTTCAACGGTTTGGTGAGGACGTCGGCTATGTTATCTTCGGATGCTACCTTCTCAATAGAAATGTTCCCTTTGAACATTGTCTCTTAAGTGATGACGAATCTCTATATGCTTGGTGCGAGAATGCAATACCGGATTATTGCTTAAGTCGATGGCACCTTTGTTGTCACATAGAATGGCTATGTCGCTTAGATGAATGTCGAGTCTACTAACGCTTGTTTCATCTATAGTGCTTGTTGGCATGCTTTGCACGCATGAGTGCTAAACTTCGGTTGTTGATATTGCTAGAGCCGTTTGTTTCTTAGAAAACCATGATGTTAAACAACATCCCATGAAAGTACACACCCCACTTGTACTTTTTCTATCAACGTAATCCCATGCATGGTCGAATCGCATATACAATTGTTTCTACACCCGTGCCTTAGGATACCATAATCCTAATTGTGTTGTACCCTTAATGTATCTAAAAATTCTTTTACGGCTTCTAGGTGTGAAGTTTTGGGGTTTTCTTGAAACCTAGCACATAAGCGGACACTAAACATGATATCCGGCCTACTTGCCGTGAGGTAGAAGACTACCTATCATGCCACGATATTTAGTATTATCTACGGATTCGCGCCTTCATCTTTTGTGAGTTTGGTGTCGGATGACATGGGTGTCCTAATTGGTTTCGACTCTTCTAGACCAAATTTCTTTAACATCTCCTTGATGTATTTAGATTGATTGAAGAAGATACCATCTTCTACTTGTTTAATTTGTAGACCAAGAAAGAAACTAAGTTCTCCCATCATACTCATCTCGAACTCGTCATGCATGATTTTAGAGAAATCATCACACATGTCTTGACAAGTGGATCCGAATATAATATCATCTACGATATTTGTACTATGATTATGTGTGACTCCTTTTCTTAGTAAAGTGTGTTGTCAACTAACCCCATGGTATAGTTGTGCTTAATTAAAAGGACTTGAGTCTATCATACCAAGCTTTTGGAGCTTGTTTAAGACCATAAAGGGCTTTCTTTAATTTATAGGCGTGTTTGGGTTTTCAAAATCGATGAAGCCCTGAGGTTGAGCTACATATACTTCTTCATTAATAAGACCATTTAGAAAAGCGCTTTTGACATCCATTTGATAAAGCTTTAGATCATTAGCACAAGCATACGCAAGAAGTATTCTTAAAGACTCTAATCTAGCCACAGGGGCATAGGTCTCATCAAAGTCTATTCCTTCTTGTTGGTTATACCCTTGGGCAACGAGTCTAGCCTTGTTCCTAGATACTACTCCGTTTGCATCTAATTTGTTTTTATACACCCATTTTGTTCCTATTATGGTTTGATTACTAGGTGGAGGACAAGTGTCCAAACATCATTAGAAACAAATTGATTTAATTCTTCTTGCATAGCCATTACCCAACTTTCATCTTTTATGGCTTCTTGTGTGTTCTTAGGTTCTATAGTTGAAACAAAACAAAATAAGCTACTTTGGTTTTGAACTTGAGATCTTAATGTTCGCTCGCTTAGCTTTCCTATGACCTTATCTACGGGTGATCTTTGGATTCTTTAATGTTTGTGATTTCACTAATCGAAGGTTCTTCTTCTTCATTTATCTTTTTCTTAATTACAATAGCTTCACTTTCTATGATCTCGTCATCGACAAGAGGTGGAGAGGGTTTGGGTGGACTTTCATCAAATTTTATGTTTAATGACTCTTCTACCTTCATTGTTTCTTTGTTTAATATGACGTAAGCTTTGCTATTTGGCGAGTAACCTAGAAAGATACCTTCGGTTGATTTAGGATCAAATTTTGTAAGGTAATCTTTAGTGTTAAGAATGAAGCATTTGCTTCCAAAGACTCTAAAATGATTTAAAGTAGGCTTTTTGCCTCGGAGCAACTCATATGGAGTTTTACCTAAGATTGGTCTAATTAAGACTCGATTGAGTATGTACGTTGAAGTATCAACAACATTACACCAAAATTTTTGAGGTATGGATTGTTCGTTAAGCATGGTTCTACTCATTTCTTGAAGGGTTCTATTCTTTCTTTCTACTACCCCATTCGATTGTGGAGTGCGTGGGCCGAGAAGTTGTGAGTAATACCATTAGCGTCACAAAAGCTCCGAATTGCACTTCATTATCGAATTCCCTACCATGATCCGTCCTAATAGACACTATGGGTTTTCCTAGTTGTCTTTGGATCTTTTTGCTTAATATTTCAAAATAGTTAAAGGTTTCCGTTTTGTTCTTTAAAAATTTTGTCCAAGTATACCTAGAGTAGTCATCCACTATTACCAAAGTATAGTAGTTGCCTCCATAACTTTGGATAGCGGATGGACCAAATAAATCCATATGTAGTAATTCTAGACACCTAGTTGTGGACACCATGTTTTTAGCTTTATGACTCGAATGAGCTTGTTTTCCTATATTACAAGCATCACAAAATGATGTTCATATTTTAACTTAGGTAGATCTCTTACTAGATCTTTGGATGATAGCGATTGAAGAAGTCGCATGTTGGCGTGACCCAATCTTCGATGCCATAAGGTCGAAGTATCATCCATAGAGGTAAGACATAGTTTGTCTTTAGGTTCATTACCGATTTTAATGACATAGACTCCATGTTTCCTAGTTCCTCTTCCAATGGTCATGCCATTTTTAAGTATCTTACTACCGGTTTCGGTAAAAAGTACATTGCACTTTTGATCACATATTTGTCCTATACTTAAGAGATTAAAGTTTAGGTTTTCTACGTGACACACATCGTTAATGGTTAGAGATTTGTTAGAAACCGTACCTTTACCGATGATTCTACTTTTGCTATTTCCAAACACCACATTACCTCCATTTACGGATTCATATGTGGAGAATAGATCCTATTGCGGTCATGTGCCTCGTGCCCGCTATCCTTGACCCATTCATCGGGTCTAGGTCGACCTTTACACACCTCGTCATTTGCCATGAGACAAATTTCTTCGTCCTCCTCGTCGCTCATTCCCCACGTGCGCTCACGAATGCCTTTTGATCATCCCGTTTGGGACACTTACTAATAAAGTGGTTTGGGTCCCCACATTTAAAACAAGTACGATCATCCTTTGGCTTCTCATCCTCTTTGCTTTTCCGAAAGCCTTTCTTATCGTCATACGGTTGTTTGACGATCTACCCTTTCTTCTAAAGAACTTTTAAAGTCCCTACAGCCATAGCGTACTCTTCGTCGTCACTACTCAAGATGAGTTCTCCTCATCGCTCGAAGCCTTTTGGCTTTAAGGGCAAGAGATTTGTGTTTCTCTTCACCTTTGAGGCTTCGAATCTTTAGCAAGAACAAGCTCGTAGACTTTTAGGTTGCCTATGAGTTCATCGAGGTGAGGATTGTCAAATCTTTTGACTCTTCGATTGTCGTCACCTTGGATCTCCACTTGATGGAAGTGCCTTAGATATCTCCTAACATGGTTACGGAAAAGGATTCATCAAGTGCTTGTAAAGATGTAATAATAGTATTAAAGTTAGCAAATGAATGATCTATAGTTTCCTCATCCGATATTGAAAATTGTTCATATTGTTGAACAAATAAATCAATTTTATTATTTTTAACTTGTTGGTTGCCTTGATGAGTTACAACTAAAGAATTCCAAATTTCTTTAGAGGTTTTAAGCATAGAGATTCTTTCAAATTCCTTTTCGGTAAAGCATTATATAAAACCATTTTGCTTCACTATTTTTAGAAAGCTTTTTCTTCATTTCATAATTTAGTTTATCATGAGGTATGTGAACTAAATTTCCTTTATCATCATTTGAGGTAGCCTCAAAATCACCTTCAACAATAATGTACCAAAGATCAATATCTTTAGACTTCACATATGTTTCAATCTATTTTCCAATATATAAAACCATTAGTTTCAAGTGGTGGTGGTCGTTGCATAGATTGCCCTTCCTTATAATTTTCGAACCCATAGTGATCGAAAAGTTTTAAAATACAATTTTATTTTAAAACTTTTATAAACTTAGCTCTTGATGCCAATTGTGGAAAACTAGAAGGGGGTTGAATAGTTTTGCCGATTTTAAGTTGATTTCAAAAACTTTAGATTCGATATTATGTGAAATCGTATGGATGTTGAGAACGATAGATCTAATGATAATGCAAGCAAATAAATAAAGATAAGGAATAGAAATGACACAACCGATTTATAGTGGTTCGGCTACAAGGACACCTTCCTTGCCCTACTCCACTCCCGAGTCACCTACTCGAGTTCAAGCACTATGTCAACAAACTCCTTCACTCATGGAGAAGCCTTCACAACGTTGCTTACACTTTTCCGGTACAAAGCTAGATACCGAGTCCGTAGTACGGTGGACTAAACCAACACAACTATTACACAACAAATATGTGAAATATCAAATACAAGATCTTCGCTACGTAAATCTTGCGGAGTGACAAATCAATCAAGGACCCTTGCTTGGATGACTTTTAGAATGCTCGTGATCTCGCCTTGTAGAAGGACCTATGAGGATCACAAATAGAAAGAAAAGAAGAACAACTCTAGATCTAGTGATCTATATGTTAGAAGAGAATGAGAGTGCATGAGAGATTTAGTAAGAAGAGGGTGAGTTAGAATGAAGAAATGGCTCTCATTTATAGGAAAATTTCCTCATTTGTCTCACGGATCCCACGGATCCTTCCACTGGGATCCGGCTAGACAAAGCTAGGGATCCGTGAACGCTCCTCTTCGCCCATGGGTTTTTGGTTATGGGTCATGGGTTATGGGTTGGTCCATGGGTTTTCTTTAGATTCAATGTATCTAAGTATACATTGTATCAAGTCTCTTTGGGTATGGGTTAAGATCCATGGGTTGTGATTTTTACCCATCCTAATTAACTATTACAACAAATGCTTTTGTTACTACATTTTGTATTTAAAGATTATATGTAAATGCTTTACAAAAATAACATGTATCCTTATAATTATACTTAAGACAACATTATATATATTATCAACAAAACACAAAGAGATCGCAAAATATTAATAAACGTTTTTACGGTTTATTTGTATTAACATCATGCTTAAGGTAGTGTTCAATGATTTTGGGTTTATCGTCATTCTGAGCCTTATCCTTGTCCTTACTATTCTTGCTGTTCTTGGCAGTCTCAGTCTCCTTCTTCTCAACTACCATACCCTTATCGGAAACAATGGAAATGGCGTTAACAAACAAAGTGGGGGTAGCGCAGTCATCGTTTCTCACTAACACCTTCTCGGGAACCTTCGTCTTAGTGTATTCTTTCACCAAGTTCATCATCTCCGCGATTTTTGCCTCCATTTCTTCCCTTTGCTTATAAACCTCTTCTTCAAATTTGGCTAATCTTTCCGAATGGGCTGCTATGTATTCTCTCATTTGTGTTTTAAAGCTTGGTGAGAGTAGGATTGGAGAGGTAGAACGGAAGCGTCGTACAGAATTAAGATTTTGTTCACGGCTAGGTGATTTAGAGAGAGGTGTTGGGCGGTTGGCAGAGTCAGTGAAATTAACTGTTGCTCGATGGATTGGTCCAGGTGCTTTCTTTTGCCTCTCAACTAGATAGTTGATCCTTTTCTCAAGAGCACTAACTTGCTCTTCGGTGATGTTGGAAGGTTCATGAGGTATTGATATGGCATTTACCGTTCTTTTGGGGGTTTCATGAGATTCACTCCAATCTTCGTAGCTCTGACCGGCAAGCTCTTCTTTGATATCCCATGATTCTTTCGCGTTGAGATTGATGAGCCTTCCACCGGCCGCTCGGTCAATGGATCACTTGGTGAGGAAGTTGGCATGATCGTAAAAAATTTGAACTTGAAGCCAAAGATCGATTCCGTGATGCAAGACTTTATGGAGTAAGTCCTTGAATCGAGTCCACGCCTCGTAGAGAGTTTCGCCTTGACGTTGTTGAAACATTAAGATGTCATTCCTAAGTTTGGTAGTTCTCCCCGATGGAAAAAATTAGGCGAGGAAACGAGTGGTGAGATCATCCCAACTTGAGATGGATCCGGCGGGAAGTCGCTCAAGCCAATTACTAGCTTGGTCCCGTAGAGAGAATTAGAAGAGACGCAAGCGCGTGGTTTCCCGTGTGGTAGCATCAAGGTCAATGGAGTCAACGATTTTTAGGAAATCCTTGAGATGCTGATTAGGATCTTCGGAACGAAGTCCATGGAATGCACATTCGTTTTGCACCAACCGGATGGTGTCGGATCGAAGGTACGTAGTTTGAGCTTGATCGGGGAGCTCAATGGTGTTCCTATAGCCTTGATGGCTCGGTCTAGAGTATTCACCAAGAGTACGACCTCTTTGCGGGTCAATTGGTGGTGGGTTATCACCTTCCATGATGAAAAGTGATGAGGTTACGAACAAAGTCACGAAGAAGGTGGATAGAATACAAGTAAGCTAATGAAAATGAGAAAAAATATTACTTGATAGGAATCAAGAAAGGGAACCTAAACGAGACGGAGATCTAACTAGCTATTCTATGGTGTCGGAGCGTACGGAGCGCATTCGGGGTCAAAGGAACTTCCTTTTTGTCGAGCAAGTTTTTTAACCACCTAGGCAGTGAACCTAATTGTTGTAGTGTAGTATTGGGTAAGCCTCGGGGATTGATATCGTTAACAAGGGGAATAGGAATGCTAGCAAGAAACGTATGACGAGAAGGTGGGGATTGAGGATGATTTTTTTTAATCTTTTTATTGGTTTTTTAGAAAGCTAAGGTAAATATCTTGGGGCAATTGGTTGGGGGTAGTACTTCTACCGATTACTCTACTTATCTAATTATCTATTACTACGGGTAGTCTTATGTCTAATTGAAGTGTGCTCGTATGATGATTAAAAATGTGTTTACCTAGATACTATTACTCCCTAGTTATCTTTTATTGGTCGGTTGAATTGTTACACCTTATCTTAACGCGTTGTATTCCTAAGGTCGTAGGGTATGTGTAGTCCCTAGTTCTTTGAGGTTATCTCTCATTTATGACATACGAAATCCGCAAGCCTTGGCTATTTCATTCATAAGCCACACATTCATAAAGCATACTCAAGCATTAAATACAACGAATGATATCTAGTTGCACTCCTAAGCCAATTTACAATTAAGATAAGAAACAACCTAACAATAATCAATAACTAGGTTTTATAGATCTAACACTCAAGAAATTTAGCTAGACATGGTAAACAAGCAAGCATACATACAATCAATCGAATAAGGGATAGATGATGCAGGTTTTACTGACCAGGTTTTAATATTTATAATTGTCTCGTTTACCTCTGATCTACCTTATGCACTAACGGGCAGTGTACCCGATCGTGTGTAGTGTAGTAATCGGTAAAACCGAGGTCGTCTCAAGAGCTATGTGAGCGGATTCTAACTAAGTCTAGGTGTCACAGATTTTAATTGGTTTTAAGTTGGAAATGACTAACTAATAAGACAAGAAAATAAAAGAAAACAAATAAGGGCAGAGGTTGTGATCAATAGAGGAGAAGTGTGCTAACCTAGTTACTAATCCTATCAAGTTATGTTCACGTCTAATTACTTTCAAGTGAGGGTTTAGGTCGCTAGGACAACATTTGGTCGGCTCGTCCTAGCCTATCGCCAGGTTTCCACCGGAGATCAAGCTACTACCCTTGAAAGTCCGGTTGTTTTAGTCCCCAAGCCAAGTCATTAAGTACCGCTACATGCAAGATTCATAATAATGAGTGCCCGGCTAGCATCTTAGACACTCAACCCTAACTTAAGTTAATCCAAACGGCAGTGATCATTTGGTCAGTTCGCACAAGCGAAGAAGGGTCGTCAGTTGGTCAATTCTTACCCTTCCCACTCAGTCTATCTATTTAGAGTCAGTTGGTCAATTCTCCTAAGCAACTAGACACTACCGCCATTCAAAACTACCGAAACAAGGGTAGCTACCAACAAACTATGCATGCATACACTAGAAATAATTATACGGGAGCAATGTAAACATAAACATAACAATTAAGAAATCATAACTATGCTAGCACCAGATTAGCCGATCATATTAACTGAATCGATTCAATGTTTGACATAATGAAATACATGAATTGAAAGTAAAAGAAATGATAAATCACTAAAGCTTATCGTTAGGGAGTGATTTCTCCCTTGGAGATGGCTCTGTATGATCCTCGAGATCTCGCCTTGCCTCCCACCCACGCTCTCTCGCTTTGTGTGGAGTGAATGATGTGAAATGCGAATCTGTATCGGTATTTATAGGCCGATCTAGTTATGGCGTAACATAAGTTGAGAGTTACGCCGTAACATAAATATCTTCGTAAATTGCTCTGGTAAAGCTGGTTACGGCGTAACACATGGAATGAGTTACGCCGTATCTTCAATATACGTTACAAAATCATTATTACGCCTTAATTGTGAAAAGAGTTACGGCGTAGCTTGCAGCGGCGTGGAACATCATTTGACATAATTAGTTACGGCGTAATCCTAAGATGGAGTTACGCCATAATATTCAGTTGAGTTGGTCTTCTGAGTTACGCATTTGTTACGGCGTAATGTGAGAGAAGAGTTACGCCGTAATTACATCATAGTAGGCATACTATCATATATCTTTAATAAACTCTCCAAATCCGCGTCTCATTAGCTCCAATGCTCGTAATTTACCTGAAAGTGAAATATAAAGGAAAACAAGCGTAAATCCATATAAATGATATAAAATACGAGCATTATCGGGGGAAATTGACACTTAATATTCACGACTATTTGATGTTATCAATAGACATAATGTTACTTTGGATTAAAATACTTATCTCGATGTGTAAAATAGGGTATGAGACCCTAAGATACTGTCCAATTCGGACTACAAACGATTTAGGGTTTTTTCTCCAAAAGTCTACCTCCCTAAATGCAGAAAAATCGAATTATATATATAGATTTACAAATGCGACAGCGTCATCTTTTGCATGGGACGCCGTCAGCTCGCCGTCATTAGGATTTCGTCAGGCCAGTCATTGATGGACGGTGTCACCTTAGAGTTGTGACGCCGAACTTCGATTGGGACGTCGTCTTGATTCTAGATATGGGTCGCTCGAGATGAAAACTCGAGTGACGCCTCTTTTTATAAGCGTGGCGCCATCGGGTTATGTGAATAAAATTTCCACCGAGCCATTTAGTGCATGTTTTGATCAAGTCATCATAGAGGACGGCGTAGCCCTTTAATTAGGACGCCAGTCAGTATCGTTAATCGACTTTGAGAGGCTTCGATCTTGACTTTGCCATTTTCTTCATGTATTTGCTCATTTTTTGTCCAAATGTGCTTCATTCCAGCATTTTGCTTCCAAAAGACCTAAAAAGTGAAAAAGAACGAAATTAAGCAGTAACGATATAAAAGTGGTCGATTTAAGGCTTAAATGACCCCCTAAAAGCGTACGTTTTAAATCCTTATCAAGGATGAACGAGGAGTTAACATCTCCATATCCAGCACCCATATATGGGTAAAGGATTAAAGACAAGCAATAATGTCTTCGCCATCAACACGACTAACTTTCATCTTACACCATAAAAACCGAAGGAGCGTTTCTTCTTAAAACAAAGAAAAACAACTGGCATTCGTAAAAATACAAGGAAAAACATATGAAAAAACTTATCTGAAAGATGTCTTTAGTGTTTGGGAAAAGATTTTGGAAAATGCAAATGCAAAAGAAACTTTATTGCCTCAAGTTGTAACCTCCCACCTTTCTAGCCCTACCTAAAGGCAAAGAAAACGAATCAATGAGTTACATTTGGCAAAAGGCCATTGGGTCAACACACATTCAATGAGGCGCGTGACAATCACCCCTCATAGACGAGAGTACAGCCGACGTCAACACATACGTCATGTGTAGTCGAAGGGACAAGTCAAACACACCGCTCATGAAATGTATGAAGGACGCTGTCTACAGTCAAAAGGACAAAAGAGACGCGTCAAATCCCAAAAATAGCGAATAAACCAAAACGGGATCTTTCTACACTTCCTCATGCAAGCATTAAAGAAACATCTTTCATATTTCAGCTTACATCCTTGATCGAGGAAAAGAATCCTACATCTAGTCATCATCACAAAAAACAAATGTGACAACAGCCTAGGAACAAGGTACCTGAGAATGAACCCTGGTAACGCAACACGCACCTGGGGACTCAGCATAAAAGTCCAACATCATATCATGAGTGCATGATCTAATACTAGACTAAGGTGGGGGGACTTGATAAAGTATCAATATTAATGGCTCAAGTCTACTAAATACACGCTCGAATCAAGCTCATAACCACAACCCATCAACAAACACTTGATAGCGGTCCGACTTAAATCGCAGGCCACGCAGGGCCTAGTAAAACATATCACGCCAAAATGAGCACGCAGTATTACTGTTCCCCAACTGTCATTAATGATTAAGATGTACCATCGGACACTGTACAGTGGGAACGCACGACAAGCACCAGTTTGTATGAGCTAAGGAGCGCAGGCCACCCATTATCCTTGTTTGCTCTCTAGATGATCAACACCTGGCTTCTTCACAGTCGTTGATCATCTCAAGGGTTTATCTATAAACTATACCCGCCTCTCTAAAAATAGAAGGCAACACGCACAACTTCACAAGTTTTCTCACACTTGACAAATCTGCCACATCGATGAAAGTACAATCATTGTTAAGTATAATCATTTTCAGGGTGAGCTTTCTTTATTTTTAAGAATCGCCATTTTTTAACTTCTTTAAAAATGGAAGAATGGAAATGGCGAATGGTATTACATTCTTCTGCTATCTTCTACTTTTTAACAAACACACCCTTAATAAAAAAAAAAAAAAAAAAAAAAACCTAGAGCATTTACACCCCAACCCACATGTGTTGCATGCTTCATGTTCTCTTCTACCCTTTCTATCAAGCGGGCAGTTTCATATTTTACACAAATAAAAAACAAAAAAAATCTTTTTTCCTAGTGAGTGTAAACTATAAGGACACACAAATAAATAAAAATTAAAAAACACACCAATAGCCGCAACAATATTACACACACACACACAATTCATTTCATCATCCTTCCTTCTATTTAACCTAAAAAAAATTCATTCATTCATTCATCACAATCACAATCACAATCACAATCCCAATCAAATAAAAAACCCCCAATTTAAATTTAACCTAATTCGATTCAAATTCAACGATCCGAAACCCGATCGGTTTAAAAACTAGCTTTTTAATTGAATGTACGGATTGATTAATCACCTTCTTATATCCGATCATCTCTTTTTTTAACTGTTTTTGAGGTACGATCTGTTCTAATTACTTTTTTATAAATTTTTTATGGTTAATTTTGCTGTTGATTATATTTATATGATTTATAATGTGATTGATGTGTTTGTTGTATATATATGTTGTTAGTTATATAATGTTTGATTAGATTTAATTAGTTTAACAGAATTAAAACCCTAAATTTTAGAGTAATATAGTTTCGGCATTGATACGAGTGACATAAACGTGTATTTTTTGAAAGTTAAGTGATTTGTACATGTGTTTTGGGGGTGTTTGTTAAAGCTTATACAGCGCGCTTATGGCTTATGTGATATTCGGCTTGTTTTGAAACTTTGCGGCTTATATAAGCTTATTATGGCATGATAAACTTATGTAAGCCGAAAAGTTTCAAAAGAAGCCACAAAAAATGAGTCCGAAAACTAATCAAGGCGTAAACCAAATAAAGTTATTTGGTTTTCGGCTTATGTTGCATAAGCTCATTTTTTGTGGCTTATTTTGCAACTTTTCGGCTTATATAAGTTTATCATGTCATAATAAGCTTATGTAAGCCGCAAAGTTTCAAAATAAGCCGAATATCACATAAGACATAAGCCCGTTGTATAAGATTTAACAAACACCCCTTAATTATACGTTCAGCAACCCATATGTTGTGTTTTTGCCAAATAGTTTTTTTTTAATGGTTTTGCTAATATTGGAGTTTTTATTATAGGTGATAAGTGATTAAGAGGAGGTGATTAAGAGGGGGGAATGAGTTGGGTATAAATTGTATGGGTGACGATGCCACAGCTTCGAAGTGGAGCACGAAGATCGAAACGTATAGGAGAGCTTCAACAGAATCAGCCTACTGCGGAACTGAACGAAGTTGAGAACGTTGTTGTTGCTGGTGCAGGGAGAGGACGTGGGAGGAAAACGGGTGGAGGGAGAGGGAGAGGTAATGCGGGTGTAGGAAAAGGGAGGGCGACTGGTGGTGGAAGAGGTAGAGGGATTAAGTTGATTGATTTGGATCCGGAACCGGAGCCGGAAGCGAAAGTGCCGTGTGAGATACTGCGTAACGTTGGTGGAGTTGGAGTTGAGCCTGTTGTTAACGTTGGTGTAGGTATGGAAGGTGCAAGTGGCGATAAGATAATGGGAGCTGAAGACGAAGGAAACGCAACTCCTGTGCCAGATAGGGTATGAAATATAAACCTTTCATATTTTCGTATATTTATTAGTATCCGTTTGAAAATTTGTAAGATGGATTTATTTGCTGATTTGATTTGATGAAGGTACAAGTGGGAAGTTCGCCTATTTACAAGACGGAAAGGAAATTGGGTAAGGGTGGTTTTGGGCAGGTTTACGTTGGTAGACGAGTGACTGGTGGAAGTGGTAGAACGGGTCCTGATGCAGTTGAGGTATGTTAACAAAGTACTAATTGCATTGATGTTTCATGATGATTTATAGTTTACTTTGTGTTTCATGATTAATTTGTTTATTTTATACACTTTTTGTAGGTAGCGTTAAAGTTTGAGCACCGTAATAGTAAAGGTTGCAACTATGGCCCTCCGTATGAGTGGCAAGTGTACAGGTATACATCACATTCTTATTGTCTGGATTCATGAATTTCTCTTGTCGTACTTGAGGTTTGCTTTTTTATGATCTAATTTGGGAATTTTGTTAATGTAAAAGTACATTGAATGGATGTTATGGAATTCCGTATGTTCACTACAAGGGCCGGCAAGGTGATTTCTACATTCTGGTGAGTTTTGTTTGAAACTTTTCGCTTGGGGCATTACAGTTTCTGATAAATGGTTAGTCATTTTTAAAATGGTGTAGCTTGACAAAAAAGTTTGAATCGTTTGTTTAGGTCATGGACATGCTTGGACCGAGTCTTTGGGACGTTTGGAATTCTTTGGGCCAATCGTAAGACAAGATTATCTTTCATATGCCATCTCCGTTCTAATTTTTTTATTCTTTGAGTAGCTAATGAACTTCTTCTTCAGGATGTCGGCAAGTATGGTGGCCTGCATTGCTGTTGAGGCAATATCCATTCTTGAAAAGCTTCACCAAAAGGGGTAAGACTTCTCAACCTTTCATGGTTCTTACATTTGTAGATACGTTGACTACGTTTTAAACATCAGAGCGTAAATTATATGTTTAGAGTACACCAAAAGGGTTGCTTTTAAAGACATTAATCTCTGTCTTATGTTTAGGTTTGTGCATGGAGACGTGAAACCGGAAAACTTTTTGCTTGGTCAACCTGGATCAGTTGATGAGAAGAAGCTATATCTTGTTGATCTTGGTTTAGGTATGCTTTTTGTAATAGTGACATAAAATCTCTAAATTTATTTCGTTGAATGTATGGACGTTGTTGGAATGTGAGAAGTTATGATTGGTTTTCATGGTTTATCCTAATATATATTGTTTCCTTTATTTGAGATTTATTAGCGTCATTAATACCACAATATTTTATTTCTTCAGCTTCGAAATGGAAAGATTCGTCATCGAATCAGCATGTTGAGTATGACCAACGGCCAGATATATTCAGGTTTGTGGATTCCAAATGTATTAAATTTATCTTGTTTTAGTAATATCATGAAATGGTTTTCAATTATGGATGAACTTATTTGACAGGGTACAATAAGATACATAAGTGTACATGCTCATTTAGGTCGTCACGGGTAGTAGAAGGGACGACTTGGAGTCATTGGCGTACACATTAATATTTCTTATCAAAGGAAGGCTACCATGGCAAGGCTACCAGGTCAGTTCGGTCTTTTCACTACATTCTTTTATTTATTCATTATCCTTTTACGTAATTATTACTAAATCTATTATTATTGCTAATGTTGCAGGAGACAACAAGAGTTTCCTTGTTTGTAAAGAAAATGGCCACCTCACCCGAGCTGATGTGTTGCTTTTGTCCCCCCCCATTCAAACTATTCCTTGAAGCGGTTACAAATATGAAATTTGACGAGGAACCAAATTATGCTAAGCTTATTTCATTCTTTGACACCTTAATTGAACCCGTTACGTCGTTGAGACCAATCAGAATTGATGGAGCTCTCAAGGTTTGTTTTTTTATTGACCACTTTAAGGTTTCTTGTTAGAATTATCAGATACTTATTTCTTCTTTTTTTGCTAGGTTGGACAGAAACGGGGTAGATTGCTAATAAATTTGGAAGAAGATGAACAACCGAAAAAGAAAATACGAGTAGGCAGCCCTGCTTCACAATGGGTATCAGTTTACAATGCCCGACGCCCGATGAAGCAAAGGTAGGTTTAAACTTGCATCTGTTGGTTTATTGGTTTGTATGCCTATTTATCTTTTTGTCATTAGTTTACCAGCTTGGTTTTCTGTTTTAGTATTTAGTTGAAATGTGAGTACTGTAATACTAATTAGTGGTTACTTTATCATGTGCTAGTTTTTTATGTACAAGTTTATTACCCTATTTGGCTATTTGCTACTCAAGTCTTTTATGTATTAGCTTTTTACTTTATCTGTTTGTGTAAATTCAAATATACAGATGTCACTATAAAAGTTAATGTAGATGTGTAGATGCATGTAAAGATCACGCACTACAACAAATGTTGTATGAACCCTAATTTGGTCCGCCTTTTGACATGGGCCCTGGCAGTTGGTTACTGCCATGATCAGCCATTGCACAATCACAACTATGAATTTTTATCACAATTATTAAATAATAGTCGAAATGCAATAATTCTTGATAAAATTGCTTTGTGCTCATGCTATTCAAATTGCAAGGGCTTATTATGCTATACACTGTAAGTGGTTAGTCTATAAACTATAACATTATGTGGTACAGCCTTTAAGCCATGAATAGCTTAATGAATTAGTTGTGTAGTCTTGGATTTTTGCTGTTCATAGATCTTTCACCATTTGAAGTTCACATCTATTGCAAACCGTTTAAAGTGTAGATATTCTTTTATACTATTAGTCATTGACTCATTTCATTAAATCAGAAATTTACTTAACAGTTAACTTAATTTGCGCAGATATCACTATAATGTTGCAGACTCAAGACTTCATCAGCATATAGAGAAGGGTAATGAAGATGGTTTATACATCAGTTGTGTGGCTTCTTCAGGAAATCTTTGGGCGCTAATTATGGATGCAGGGACTGGTTTCTCTGCTCAAGTTTATGAACTATCATCCGTCTTCCTTCACAAGGTTTTTCTAGTTTTTTTTTTTTTTTTTTTTTTTTTGATTTTGGTATCTGCTTTTTTCCGTTTCAGTATTTAATGAAGGAATTATATAACTAACAAGAGTATTTATGCTCCTCAGGATTGGATTATGGAACAGTGGGAGAAGAACTTTTACATCAGCTCGATTGCTGGTGCTACAAATGGAAGCTCGTTAGTTGTGATGTCTAAAGGTTAGAAAAATATGATGTCAAATACCTCCATAGTTGCAATTTTATGTCCATTACAGAAAAATTAAACGAATGTGTGTTTCTTGCTTGATGTGTTACGTATTCTATCAGGAACACCTTACACCCAACAGTCCTATAAAGTGAGTGAGTCATTTCCATTCAAGTGGATCAGCAAAAAGTGGAAAGAAGGTTTTCATGTCACTTCTATGACGACAGCTGGCAGTCGCTGGGGTGTTGTAATGTCCAGAAACTCTGGATACTCCGAACAGGTATGAATGCACTACTATACTTTCCTTAACTTGTACTCCGTATTACGTTTTGTTTTAAAGGGCAATTACATGTAAAAAGTACAGCTAAAGAGGAAACGCGTCAGATATGTCTTACGAATAGAACTCGTACTGTATTTAATTCACACAACCTATTACTCCGTATTAGATAAGTAAATCACTTGTGATAAACCATATCCTACTGTTTCAGAAAGTTACTAATTTTCATCGTTACCTGAAATCTATATATTCTCACCTCTAGGCCCCATATACTTAAAAATAAATGTTGCATGGTTATATTGCAGGTTGTGGAACTTGATTTTCTGTACCCAAGTGAAGGAATACACCGTCGATGGGAGAATGGCTATAGAATTACGTCTATGGCTGCTACAGCTGATCAGGCCGCTTTCATATTGAGCATACCCAGACGCAAACTGATGGATGAGACCCAAGAAACTCTCAGAACATCTGCTTTTCCAAGCACTCATGTAAAGGTAAATTCTCGATCTTTTAAAGGTTGGCTTATATCATAAATAAATGTTTATGGATGAAAAAGATAATTGTTAGTGTTATTAATGAAAAAAATAGTGGGTGTGGGTTAATTTATGTTTTTTTAGTACAGGTTAGGTTGTCCCGCCCAACACATAATTTTTTTCTTGCAAAGGCTTTTCTTAGTAGTTGATGTGTTAATTATGATTACTAAATACGTATTAATATTGTTACAATAACTAAATTTCTATATAGGACAATTCAGATATTAAATTTGGACAATATTTTAAAAGACATGTTTTTCTTTCAGATTTTTTTTTCTACAAAATAAATATCGACCTGAATCGACCAATTAGTAAGCAAATAGATTGAAATAGTCACTTTTATAATCTTTTTCCTGAGGAATGCTTTCTCGTCATTTTGCAGGAAAAATGGTCAAAGAATCTTTACATTGCGTCTATATGCTATGGTCGAACCGTTTGCTAACTTGTGTCGGAACTGCATCTCATTTTGCTGTTTGAGAAGAGGAACCCACCTGCATTTTGGATAAACTTATATTGGGAGAGGAATGTTTTTGTTTTATGAGCACATGTGCCAAATGTAAATCTCCCTAGTTATCCTGCTGTAAAATGGAAAGATATTTGACAATCGAAAGGAAAAGCCAAAGAGAAGAACCAATGAAACATAGGATGTGTGCCAACCATGCGTTTTAAGTTGAGATGTATATGACTCGGAACATTTGGTTTCTAGTCTTGTTTGGCTCATAACTATTGTACTCTTTAAGAATTGAATGCGGAAATCAATATCAATTGGGGTATTCATGATTTTAAGTGTTGTTTGTCAGATCTGGTTAATGTTTTTGTTTTTTTTTCATGTATGATTAATATTCAGGGTAGTATTGGTTTTAAATCATATGCAAAACATCTTATCTGTAGTGTGAGGTTTTAAGATTTGGTGTTTATGGTTGGTTCCAAGTATAGAGTATTTTATAGAAGACATACAGATACATAAAAGATGGTCCATGTGTGGCAGATACACAAATATAAGAGATATTTAATATTTTAGATGCTTCAGTTTTTGTAAGTATTGAGTATATGGGTCACAACTCACTTTGTTCAAACCTAAAGAAAAGGCAACACCACAAAACTGAAGTACTAAAATATCTCTTATATTTGTCTCTACCACATATGGAATATCGTCTATGTAGTATGTCTTCTATAAATACTCTGATACTTGTTGAACCAAACCATAAACACAATCTTAAAACCTCATCCCCATCAGATAAGATGTTTGGATCATTGTCGGATGAAGTTGAAGTGAAGGTGGCGGCAGAAAAGCATGGCAGATGTATGGCACATTAGAACTTGCAGATATCGCTGCTAAAACATCCTCGAGAGCCTCGAAGTTATTGAAGGTGATGGTGGAGTTGGTACCATTCTTAAGGTCACCTTCAAACCAGGTACCCGTTATAATAACAGGATACTAGTACCATCACTTATATAGAGATTTACCATGGATGGTTCTTTGTTTTCGGTTGTCTATCCCAAAATGTGAAGGAGCAAACTGAACACGCTAGAACTTATAAGAGCCGTGAGCCCGTGACATGTCAAAACTCAAAACAGTCTGTTTAAACCAGCAATTTTCTGGCACGAGTTGCTTGATGAAAAACATTTGTATCCAAATTTACTTTTATTACAATTAAGCTATTGGGTCAAATGTGGTTACAAAATCATGTCGTTGATAATCTAGTATTGTTAAATAGAATATTTCGATAATTTAATTGGATAAAAGTACACTTTGGCAACTTTTGGCCTGCTTTCTATTCCACATTCTGTTTATGTACTCCTTTAACCTTTTAGACAGCATAATACGAATCGGATTTATTAGTAAACGGGTTGATATTGACACAAATGCTGATTCGTATCTTTTTGTAGGGTCTGGGATTTCGTATTACAAAGAAAAATTCACATTGGTCGATAATGAGAAGAGGGTGAAAGAAGCAGAGATCATAGAAGGAGGCTTTCTAGATTTTGGATTTACACTTTATCGAGTTCGGTTTGAGGTAAAGGACAATCCGAATGACAATACTGGTTCATCATGTCTCGTCAAAACAACAATCGAGTACGAGGTTAAGGAGGAGCATGCTGCCAATGCTTCATTTGTCACCATGGAGCCCTTTGTTGTCCTTATGAAGTTCGCAAATGAACACCTCTTAAGTTCTAGTTAGGTCCAGCAATGTCTTAGAGTAAATAAGTGAAATTGTCCCTGTGTTTGGTAAAAATAAGGGAAATCACTCCTTGTCATACCCATATATCGACCAAAAACGGAATTAATGCTTGAGTGAACAAAAGTGAAAACAAATAGAGAGCAATGGACGTTTTGTGCAAACAGTATCGAGAAAGAACGATTTCTGCTATCTGAACCAACCACATATACAATTCATGTAATTTACTCACAGCTTTATTACAGATGTTTCCTAACATAATAAATTGCGTTCTTTATCTAATATAAATACAATCACAATACAGTTGTTATCCTTGTGACTTCAACCGCATAATATGATAAACTTATTTGAACACCAAGTGACACCAAAATAGCTAGCAGGCGTTATCTCCACAGACTATACCTGCCGTCTGATTGAGATTCCTTTTTTATGATGTTACAAATAGACCCATTGTCATGTTGCCTTGATCAAACCAACATTGTAAAACAAACAATATGTTTGGAACATTGTCGGAAGAAGTAGAAGTTAAGGTTGCAGCAAGCAAAACATGGCGGTTTTTCAGCTCACTTGAGCTTGGAAACATTGTGGCTAAACATTTCCTTGATAACCTTGAAATCGTTGAAGGTGATGGTGGTGTTGGTACTGTTCTCAAGCTTACCTACAAACCCGGTATGTATCTATAACTTATGGCGATTCTAGCATTCTAGGCATACTAAGCAGTAAACACCAATGTGAATACATTTTTTTTAAACATGTGTAAAATAACACGAGTCGGGCCAATATCCTGACAAATTTATGTCACGAGCTGTGACGGACGCAAGATTTTTTTCACAGGGTATGCACTTTTTAATAATGTTTGAAAAGGCTATGCGCTTAGTATTAAACTCTAAAATATGTAAGGAAAACTTTCATTTTTACAGTAGCGATGGTGGTTTTACTGCATACCATCTAGTATCGTCAAATGTGGTTACAAAATCATGTCGATTGATGATCTGGTGTTACATGTATAGGGTATGGATTTTCATCATACAAAGAAAAGTTCACAAAGATCGACAATGAAAATATGGTGAAAGAAGTAGAGATTGTGGAAGGAGGGTTTCTAGATCTTGGATTTAGTCTCTATAGAGTAAGGTTTGAGATCAAAGTGAACCCAAAGGACGAAAAGGGTTCATCATCTTTGGTGAAAACAACAATAGAGTACGACCTTAAGGAAGAGGCTGCTTCAAACGTCTCCTTAGTCACCATCGATCCGTGGATAATAGTTTTGAAGCTTGCTAATGAACATCTCGTCAACTCTAGATGAGTAATTCTACATGGGTTGTTCCTATATATTCATATGTTAGATTTCAATTCTCGTGAGTTGCATAAGTTGACCACGGAGCAAGCAGTTTGGCGTGGCTCGAATAATATTCAATAAAAGTGAACGGAGCAAATAAATAAGTGTGTTGTAGTAGATAAATCTAAAACACATTGAGACGTGTTAGGATCAAAATTTAGAAGCTCTGCCACTCGAATAATGTTCAGTTAAGTAAAGAGTTCACTTGATACAAATTTGAATGTAATTGTTAGTATATAACTATATGATCAGTTTTCGAATATATCTATTTAGTCCATACATAATCGACGCATAGTTACATAATTACCTAATAACTTAGCATACACATTTTAAGCCAAACATCTAAATAACCTAACATGTACTATCGTTTTCTACAAAGAAGATGCTCCACCTAATTATGCATAACTGTTGATGATATTAATCCTTAATTTACTTCTTGATCTAACGAATAAACTCCATTTGCCATTTTTCATTTCGACTAAATAACGAACTTTGTACATTAAGCAAAATGTTTGGAACATTATCAGAAGAAGCAGAAGTTAAGGTTGAAGCAAGCAAAGCTTGGCAGTTTTTCAGCTCACTTGAGCTTGGAAAAGCTGTGGGTGAACATGTTCTTGAGAAACTTGAACTCGTCGAAGGTGATGGTGGTGTTGGTAGTGTTCTCAAATGCACATATAAACCGGGTATGCGGCATTAAAGTGTTATTTATAGTATTTTGAATGGTGTGTTTGTTTTTAAGTATTAAGTAGCATATATACTAAAAGGTGTGTTTGTATTGAAACTGATTATCTGATATGGAATGAAAGAGACATGATCAAATAGTTGACTGCAATATCATGTTTTAAGGTACGAAGTTTGGATGTTTTTGTTTGACGTATTACATAGTAATCAAATGATCAACTGTTTGACATAGACCGGTTCCTGATAGCTTAAACTAACAATCACATATATTGAAGAACTTTTTATAATCAGTTTGTATGCAAGTTAAGTTCTCCTTAATGATAAAAAAAGAGCATTTCAATCCAAACACCCTTGAAACCATGTTGAGGGATCGAATCACTAGAACATGATTCAATCAGGTCTTGGTACTTTAAAATCAACTTTTAAGTAGAGGGTGTTGAGTAAAGTTTAGTACGGGTTAGTTCAATCAAAGAAAATTTAGACTGTCAACGAGGCCGGCCTCTAATGTTGTAAGTAGTTACAACTAGTCGTGTTTAGCACACTGACCAACTTTACGCTGATAAATTAAAATCACCCTTCAAATTAATATCTGAAATGATTGATAGTGTCGTTTTAATGTGTAGAATATGGGAGTGCATTATACAAAGAAAAGTTCTTGAAGATCGATGATGAGAACATGGTGAAAGAAGTAGAAGTTTTGGAAGGAAGGTTTCTCGATATTGGATTTAATCTCTATAAATTAAGGTTTGAGGTCAAAGTGAACCCTAAGGACGGAACTGGTTTATCTTGTGTTGTGAAATCGACCATTGAGTTTGAGGTTAAGGAAGAGGCAGCTTCAAACGCCATCCTAGCCGCTATAGATCAATTGATGGTCGTTATGAAGGTTGCCAACGAACATCTCTTGAATTCTACTTGAGTATGACATTGGGAGTTCGATCCTGTCGTTATGCCCAATGTTAGCTTTTCACTTATTGCGACTTGCACACGCTGCAAGTTAAGGAGCATATTCGCGTGACTCGGATGATGTTCAATAAGCGTTTTTAGTAATAAATAAGCTTAAAATAAGTGTGTTAAATAGTCAGAACCATATATGCAAACCTTGATGCGCAACTTATACAAATCCAACATATATAAACTTCATAAAAGTGTTTTGGTTTATGCCAAATGGGTCTCCATTCATAAGCTAAAAATATATTCTTTTGGTAATCTTGATGTTAACTTTTAACCTAAATGTGTACTTAGATCCAGAATGTTAAAAGATATGAATAGTTAGCATGGTTTAAGATCAAATGAGAAATAAAATTATAATGAAAACTATGAGAAGAAACAAATATCGGCAACATTTGCTTAATTCGTTTAAACTAAATACAGAGATAGACTAATTGGCGGCACGTTTTCTGCTTAATCATTCACGAATGAATTGTAGCTATGAAATTCGTTGATAACTAAATACAGAGATAAACTGATTGGCGGCAAGTTTTCTGTTGCAACATAAGATGATAGATGTTTTAAGTTTCATGTTAATGGTATGAATGTACGATAACATCTACTGTATATGTTAATAGTAATATGATATATCGGTCTTAATGGTTTAGGAAGAAGTAAACTTGTAGAAAATGCAAAACGGGCGAGTTGGTAGCGGGTCAAAATAGTTATTTTTTGACTGGGTCAAAAAAGCAGTTTTGAGTTGGCTTAACCAGAACCGGAATACACAATATCTAAAAAGATTGGAAGATAAATCAATAGTACTCTAGAAACAAAGCTAAATAATGGAACCAGTACACACTATTAATCCTCAGGATTGCAGATAACTAGAATCCATCTCTAAATCAACCCAAAAACGTTTCCCATATTAGAATTCATCAACAAGTACAGCCAAAAGCGTTTTTGAACATACTAACAGTGCAAGGTTACGAAGGTTCTAAACTACTAATCCCATAACTTAAAACTAAATGCACAAGAAACTAAAGATTACCCCAGAGAATCATTCCAAAACTAGCCTGTATTGATAAACTCTCAACCTTTGCTTAAGGCCTCCTTTTGTACCTACCACAAGAAAACAGAACTTAACCGAATGCCAAGTCCATAGATATACTTAACTATGAAGTCATCTTGTTTGGAGCGTGTGGCCTTTGCTGTGTATTTTCTTGTATTTGTCTTTGATTTATCGGATCAGAATATCTTCCAATTTATAGTAGTCCAAGAAACATAGAGTGGGTAGCTTTTAATCGAGTTAAATACCTATGCAGTCTCTTGACATAAGTACAAATTAGCTTGTAAATGAGGAAGTTTGATAACATAAACATAACCATTAATTTTCTTGAGAAAAAAAAAAAAAAAAAAAAAAAAGGTAGACATAATCTTTCTAAGTTTTATTCTTGACATGAGGTGTTTACTTGTGGTAAAACTAAACAAACACACCTAATGAAAAATAAATTAAAGTTATCTTGTTGTAAACTAGAATTCGTTAAAACTAAAATGATCGAAACACTTACTTGGAAATCCAGTGCCTTCTCAATCTTGTCTGTTATTGTTTCCATTGAAGGGCGTTCCTTCAAATTGAAACTAATGCACTGATATGCAATTTCTATAAACATATGAAAATAATTGTTATCGATCTGATCTTTTATTTGAGGATCAATTAACAAGCCCTTTCGGTAACCATAGTAGCGTCGGACCAAACTCATTAAATGTTGTGGCATATCATGTCCAAAGCTCTTTCGATACCAAGCCGTCATCCCACTCAACAGTTCAAACATTCTACGCCTAAATGAATACACATCCGACTACTCGGCGACGCCACTTCCATGGTAAATAGGATCCATGTAATAATTGGTACCCGCATTTGTATATAGTTTGGTTTCTTGCTGATTATTTGCGGAGCGATGGCGTGGCCAGGGATTTTATTATGGGTAGTAGGCGTGTAACATAAAATAATAATACAACCGATCATCATTTATATAACATAGGTGTTAAGCAGTTAGCAAATAGTTGTTAGGTAAAAACCAAAGTTACACTAAAGAACATGGTGTACCATGAGCAACGATTACTATTATGGTATATTTATACTGGTCTTGAAGATTAATTTGCCTTTGGTTGCTTTAAAATGATATAAATTTATCTAACTTATAATGAAATTTATCTAATCTTATAAAATATACGTTATTCTAATCTTCGTGGGTGGTAGTAGTACACCAACGCACCCATATACCACGCCCTGTTGCAGAGTCGATTTTGACAATCTAAAATCACAAATCTTAGTTTTCACATGAAGATTTTGTATAAGTTCATGCATTGTAATTATGTTGGATATTAAGAAAAGACTATCAATGTATCTAGATAAGTTACATACATAGTCATTAGAAAATGGCTTGCTTTCGTTAGATGAGTTGCATACTTGCTAAAGTAATCCAAAAGAATACTTTATCACTTTTGTTTGAGAAATCGAGGGAAGGTGATGATATGCGCAACAATATTATTGAGTGATATCTAATCAAGTAATCATCGACTTCGTTTGATGTCGATCTCTTACAACTATATAAATAATTAAAATTTTGTATATCATACTGTAACAAGCCAAAAAATCGTATACAATATGTACAAAATAACGTGGCAGATATTATTTTATGTATAAGTTAACTTGAAACGTTCTTTTTTTCTATCAAACAAATTTGATGGAAGTTTGGTGTATATTTGAAAGGTTATTTAAGTTTGGTGTACATTATGTTTTTGCTTCTTAATTTTAGTTTATCTTTTTTAATACAGTATAAGAATTGTTATTTTTAAATTTAATTCAAATCCATCAAGTAATGTTGAGTTAATTTCATTACGAAGCACGTGTGTTTGTTTTTAGTGCTACTTTGAAGAGCAAAACTAATTCAAATACGTATATCATCGTATTCTTAATAAAATAAAACGATAACGGGTTATGAGTTTATCTTTCATTTTAGATGATCGTGGTTGGTAATTTAACTGTATAAATCACAATAAGTTAATATGATATCTTAATGTGTTAGATACTAACCTAGTGTTAGCCCAATGTCATTAGTTGTGTATTAAAGTGATTGACTTGATTTGTGGGCAATTAGTAGTTTACCAAAAATAGCCTATGGATGATCACTATATATATCTCATGTCGTTTGTATGGAATCGATATAGCGATATTCTACGATGTATGCATCTTCATCATATTTATATAGTATCAGGCCTGATCGGTCCTCCCTCAAAACCCTAAACAAAACCGCTTTCGCCGCCGCCTCCGACCGTCAGCTACAACCTTAACCTCTGTCATCTTTTATTTTCAAATATCAATCACAAAATAAACCACAACTTATTCAAAGTTATCATGTAATAATGAAAACCCAACCCCTCCTTTTTTTTCTCTCGTCCGTCTGACCACCAAGCATAAAAAAAAATGAAAAATTTGAGGAGTGTGCCTTTGGTCAAAAGTTGCAACTACAATAGGGACAAACCAAAAAAGAAAAAAAGAAAAAAAGAAGGGCTTACCCATTTTTGCTATTGTTGCACAAAATGAAGAAACAAAAGGGTTTAAAACTCCTTTTTTTTGTTGGCTGCTATTCAACCGGAAAAAAAAATTCTCCTCAGTTAAAATAATTGGCGCCGTTTGTTTTTTTTAAAGTCGTTTCTTAACTTTGAACCTTAATATTTTTGCGTGTGTTATGTAATATTTGATGAAAATTACACCATGAAAAACATTTAAAAACAATCCATTCGTATATTTTCGTCAATTATTATATAACGTAAATAAAAATATTTAAGATCAAAGTTGAAATTAAGACTTTAAAAAGTCGAATGAGACAATTAATTTGACGGAGTATATATTTTATAGAAAAACACGCCGTTTATTCGAAAGGTTTTGGGGTTGAAGTTTTAAACCAACTTTCGCTTTCATCTTTTCTTTCATTTGTTAGTTGTAGGGATCTTTGGGTTATCCGTTTTCTTATCTTTTCTTGTGTTGGTGATTTGTCTAAGGTCACAAATCCACATTATTATTATGTTGTTCGTGCTTTGGGTCACGAGCACGTGTGTTGGTGATTTGTCTTGGTCACAAATCCACACATTATTATGTAATGTTTTGTTTTCTTATCTTCTCTAGTTTACTTCTTGGTCCGAGTTTTCGGCGGTTTACCATTTCGGTTGCGGAAGTGTTAGCAATGTCATTAGGTGTGTATTAAAGTGATTGCCTTGATTTGTGGGCAATTAGTAGTTTACCAAAATAGCCTATGGATGATCACTATATGTATCATTTGTATTGAATCAAATAACAAAGCGATATTCTCTGTTGTGTCTGTCTTCGTCATATTTACACCTACTACTTGAAATCAACCTCATTTTGTATTCGCATATCAACGCATGGATGTACCACCAAATAAGCTATATATGATAGTTCAATGCTACAAATAAATTGGCTTCTATAAATACACACAAATGTTTTGCTCAATGAGATATCATCCGTTTTGCCCTTGCATGTGTAATCTTCTAACGGTGCTACCAAATGGCATCATGGATAAATATGTTGCATATTTGAGTATAAGCCATTTGACCAGTTAGTAACCCAACATTTTTTGGATAAAAGGATTACCCCGGTAAAATATTATTACTCAAAAAAAAAAAATTAAGTACAACATCCCACACCTCGACAAAAAGGCAAAACAAAAGCGTATAGTCTTAAGACCTAACAAAGTATAAGAAATGAAATGCTATACTTATGCAAAACAAAATAAAAACAACCTATCTAATCTAACCACGAGACTAATGTCATAGCGTTAGCAAACTTCATTGAGCGTCGGTCGACTACAATCATCAAACTCATCATCATCATAAGGGTTTTGGTCATGGGTATCCTTCCATTGCTCGATAAACTTCTCATGCCCACACTACTACCACGCTTTAGAACCGTCAAAAGCCATAAAATTAGAAGTTTCATTGAAGTCGTCAAGGACTTCATCATCATCACTATCAGAGATAACTAGATCACCAACCTTAGAAAGCAGTTGCCTATCTTTTTCCTTCTTTAACCATGTTAGGGTGCTCTTAGAAATACAAGGAGGAGATGCATTGAGCGAACTTGGGATGCTTGCATAGTTTTCCACATTAACCTTTTGCATAGGAAATAGCTTTCCATCATCACCCAAAATACAAGCTTCCCTCAATTAATTGACTTTCAAGCTTATTAATCTTTTCAACAATAGGATCCTCATCCGAATTTATAAAGAAAACATGTATCACACCGGGTGGTTCCCACTCGTATTCAATGCGAATAGCTTCCTTATTATAATGCTAAATATGCAATGTATGCATACGATGTTTTAGCTTATAACTAAAATAAGCTATATATGATAGTTCGATGCTACAAATAAGTAGTTCGTATTGTCTTATATAAATACACACACATGTTTTGCTCCAATGAGATATCATCCGTTTTATGCCTTACATATGTAATCTTCTGATGGTGCTAACAAGTAGCATCATGGCCAATATGTTGCATATTTAGTAGAAGCCATTTTGACCCGTTAGTTACCCAATCTAGGTCATACTTAATGCTAAATCTGTAATGTATGAATACCATGTTTTACCTTATAACTAATATACTATCATTTGAAAAATAAAACTTGTGCATCGCACTACCTTTGAAACAATATGTAATATAAACATCAAATGCAAGATTGATATATTATCGGAAAATAGGACCCGTGCATTGCACGGGTCATGTTGGCTAGTTCTATCAAGTAATATCTAATAATTTGTGAAGGTGTAATAGACTTGCAAGGTATCATTTATCAAATGGAAGCAAATTTTAAAAGTTTCATTTCGAAGTATTTAAAATACTTCTAGATGCCTTTTTCAGAGGCGTAATTAGAGATAAAATAACCATTTAAGAGGGATCAACTTGAAGCATTCACAATGCATGATCTTTTCAAAAGCTTTTAAAAGTTTTTGGATGACTTTTCACCATTACAAGACATAGTTTTTTGAAAAGTAATAAGGTTTTACAAAAGCTTTTTACATATATCATTAACTTTGTTAAATGCATCAAGCTATGAAAAACTTGATGCATTACTCATGCCGCATATCTTTATATCAAGAAAAAGTTTATAAAAACCAAAATGTTTATACATTGATAACGCGTACTCATGAGTCATGATACACAAGTTTATAGACTAAAATTAAAACATGGCATTGGGACTTATTTCTCTAAAATATGATGAATTAAAAGAAAAGGGGTTGTTAATTATTCTATTCCAAACAAAATACGACACCTAATGTCACCATCGTTATTTCCTAAGGCAATGCATACCTTATCCCTGCCGTACGTTGACATTCCTCTTTACTAACTGATATTACAAATAGACCTATTGTAATTATCATTTGATCAGCCAATATTTTTAGATCAAACAAAATGTTTGGAACATTGTCGGAAGAAGTAGAAGCTAAGGTTGCACCAGCTAAAGCTTGGCAGCTTTACAAATCACTTGATCTTGGAAAAGTCGTGGGTGAACATTTTCTCGAAAAACTTGAACTCGTTGAAGGCGATGGTGGTGTTGGTACTGTTCTTAAGCTCACCTACAAACCCGGTATGTCATTTTTGAAGTGTGAAAATCATACGTTTAATAGTTTTACATCTGAGTTATATTAGTATGCATATATATTTGTTTACAAAAGTTAGTGTGTGTCACCGAGGGCTCTAATATCGTAAGTAGTTACCATGAGTCGTCTTTAGCGTACCCATGAACTTTCAAAATGACATAAGAACGAAACGAGTGAGGTTTGCCTTGTTTAGGTTACTCGAGGTCTTTTACCTCTAGGCCAGTCCGGTGGTAGTTAACTATCACAATGATTAAAATAATAAAATAAAATCACCCGACATATATTCTGAAATGATTAATGAATTTATCTTATATGTGTAGAGTATGGGATTCCACCATACAAAGAAAAGTTCACGAAGATCGACGATGAGAATATGGTGAAAGAGGTAGAAGTTGTGGAAGGAGGGTTTCTAGATAATGGATTTAGTCTCTATAGAGTGAGGTTTGAGGTCAAAGTGAACCCTAAGGACATAACGGGTTCATCATCTTTGGTGAGATCGACAATTGAGTACGAGCTTAAAGAAGAGGCCGCTGCAAACGCTTCTTTAGTCACCATGGAGCCATTGATGATCGTTATGAAGGTTGCCAACGAGTATCTCGTAAATTCTAGTTGAGTAGTACTCATTGGTGTTTGAGTGTTTTCTTTGATCTATGTTTTATTTCCGTATAAATAAGAAATTCAAAAACAAAAACAAATGGCACAAAGCTTACATGGTATTTGTTTCCAGTTATCTAATTAATTTAGCCTCTATAAATGTTGAAAAGATATTTCTTTCTGCAAGTAAGATAGTCCAACACTCCAAGTTTCTGACCTTTTTAGCCATCACAGAGTTTGACTTACACAAGAGAGACTTAAACGATAACGGTTGGCGTGATTGACCACTTTCAGGGTTGTTTGCACTTAATACCTCTCACATTTTAGTAACAGTAGTCACAAGCCTTTTGTCACTAGACAAACGCTTTAGTAACATTTGCATGACAATTTGTTTATGTAATTTTTGGTAAGTATTTTGTGCTTGATGTTTAAATGTAATATATCCATTTATTTGAAAATTAATTGAAATTGCGAATCAAATTCTATTTTATAAACATTTGCACCTATACTAAGTGGTATCTACATGAAGAGAGGACTTTTATTGCCACTAATCAAACCCAACCGATTTGTTCAAGTCATACCAAAGTCCAAAACCATAATTTTGGCTCCCCACTGACTCCAACATTTGTTTAACTAAATTTACTATATATAGATCAGTACTCGAAATAAACATCAGGGTCTCCAAAATGATAACCATCTTCCTTGTCCATCATGATAAAGAAAAAATAAATACGTATATACTCTACATGTCACGACAGATCAAGTCATCCAACATAACATAATTGACAAGGTCAAAATCTCATTTTGTTAGATTTCAATACACAAACAATTTATGTCACAAGAACTGATATAGCCTAAATTAATATTTCTAAGATATGTGATTAAAATGAACTAGTTTGTTTTGTTACAAAAGACACGTTGCATGTTTTACAAATAGTTTATACAATTGTCCCAAACGTTGATTGAGCATGTTGGACGATAAATGGCTCAAGCCCGGTTACTAGGCTTTGGGTCATTTATGGTCTAATAGATCACACAACCATTTGATTGGAAACATTTTATGTATACCCCTAGGCTACAAGTGTGCGTAAAAGTATCGTCTATATTCAATATGAGTTACGCTAACTAGTAACTACATTGCAATCCAGAAAACAAATACAGTTAGAAAGAGTAGATGAACACGAATGCAATTCTAAACTAACATGAGTCTTAAGGGGTTGAGGCTCGTATTAGACACAATTTCTTTAACGCAAACACATATGTACAACCACAATAACCATTTCTCTGGATGTATCAGTCAAAGCATTCTTACTGCGTAAATTTTGTAACAGACCGGTCCTTTGACCGTTAGTCCGTTAACTTTTCTCGTTAAATCAGTCATGTACATCTTACATAATGGTATTTTGGTCATTTATTGTCTACATCTCCAACCTCATTTGTTTGTTCTTGATTTCAACTTAAGTTCTTATATTGTATCAAAGATAAAATCTATATTAAGCCAAGTAAAAAAAAATCTGTAAACATTCTATTATATATGTTAATCCAAAAATAAATATAGTTTCAATCCACTAACAAAATAAATGCAAACACCACTATATAAAACTTAAAACTCATTTCTTTTTTTAGAATCATCATTCATCCTCACTCATCTCTCTCTTTCTTTCTTTTTTCATCTTAAGCGTCTTGATCGTGGTATATCTGAAGTTTAATACATTCTTGGCATCACTATTTTATTTATCTATACAAAACTCTCACAATGTATTAAACTTTCCACATTTAATACATTTCACATCATAATATTAATTTAATCATTTGTGTCCACATGCTCAAGTAAATTGTGAACAAAATAAAAGTCATGTGCAAAAATAAAACAACAAACTAATAAATTATTCTAAATGGGTTCACCATATCTATTTAATAGTAGTGTGTTCAAAGACATACTCATCTCTATGCATGCGTTGACATAAAACTCACAATAGAATTGAACATTTAATGCTCGACAATTTTTGGATGCCACCCAAGGGGTGGCAACACACATGATATGCCATCGGCATAAATGCGACATCGAGGCATACCATTGCCACTATGCGGCATCGGCGGTGAGGCATGGTATGCGGTATGCATTGCCGTAGCGGCATGGAAGGAAAGAAAGAGGGCGTGTCTCAATGGGCAAAAATATCCCGTATAAATATACACTTTAAATCACCAATTCAAATCACAATCTTCTCATCTTCTTCTTCCAAAATTATATTTATAAAAATGATGGATGCTAGGAAAGGTAAAAATGGTTCCACTCATCCAAAGGTCGTGGGCGAGGCTCGATCACAACCCGTTCGTCCATGAGTTCAATCACAACCATCTCCTACTATCCCCAAATGAGTCCTCATGCGGTCACTATTATCCTCGACCTCCACCGATGAACCTTCCATCTCATCAACACCAATATTATCTGACCACCTCCGTACATGATGTCGACGACTAGTGATTTCGACCCGCCGGTGATTACCGTGGCGCTCCTGCGGCGTGAACCGAGTGTCGAGCGACCACTACCGTTATATGATTACGAGGATGATGGCGTTAGTATGTTCCCGAAGCATAACAAGAAAATCAATCGGTATACATGTTTTTTTTGTTATTCGTTATAATTGTATTAAATTTATTTGTTATAATTTTATTTGTTATACTTTTATTTGTTATAATTTTATTTGTTATATTATATATTAGGCGATGAAGAAGTTCAAGAAGTCCCAAAAAAAACATCGACTAGGCGGAGAAAAGAAATTGGACGACAAGCGAAGAGGTTGCTTTGGCAAAGCGTGGGTTCATATTTCCACATGTCGAAAAGTCGGTAATGAACAAACTAGAGATGGTTTTGGAAAAGAATTCTAGAGCATTTCAAGACAAACTTGAAAAATACTACTTGAACTCATCGTAGCTTGAACACAAAGTGGGAAATATGAACACCGCCATGGGTATCTTTGACGGCATATACATCCAATCGGTATAATTTTTAAACTCTATATAATTGTATTAATTTATATAATTTTACTAATTTATATAATTGTATTAATTATAAAACGTCTTCGTGAAAGTGGGTGTAGCGATCTTGGCGTCATGAAAAATGCCTTGGCGATTATGAAAAGAAAACAAAGGGCAAAGATTTTACTCATATTGAAGCATGGGAAGTTGTTGGGGTGAAGACAAATGGTTGGAACAACCATGTGTGGTCGAAGATTACGCTAGTCTTAAAAACGAAGAAAATCGTCGTCATCTAGCTACCGGAGGCGGTAGCAATGAGAATGTTCGTTGTACTTTCGGACTTGAATGACGACACAACTCCTACGGAAAAGAAAAGGCAAGAAGGCCGAGTGCTTGAGTCGACAAATGAAAGTATTCTTTGAGAGCTTGACAACTACGTGATAAGCAAAACACAAATATTGGAATCGATAGCGGAGAAAAGGTGCGCAAAGGATGACTTGGCGAAAAATTGTTGTCGGCCCAAATCCGTAATATTGAAGAAAAGGCTTATCATCGGGCCGAGGTTCTATAGCCAACCTCACGATCACATAAATGATCCGAGAATCACGAGAGATCACGATTGCCAAAAAGCGTGAGTAAGCGGAGAAATATGGATGGCCGACGGATATTTAGATCGTACTTTTTAGTATTATGTAATTTTTTAAGTATTATGTAATTTTTTTATTATTAATGAAATATTATGTTTTTATTTAATTGTTTGATTTAATTATGAATTAAAAAAAAATAAAAAAAATGAGTGAGGTATTGAATGACCATTGCCACTAGAAAACTATGGTGAGATATGAGTGAGGTATGAGATTAGGTGGAATGAAATTATTGATGGGCTGTGAGGTATGGTCTTAAACCATTGCCACCCCCTAAGTTGGTTGTGGATGCTCTAAGACGGTGAAGTGTAAAGATAGTATAAACCGGTGGTTAAGCGGCCCCTACCAATCAAAATCCAACACAAACAAAAAACATAAGTACACAAAAGACACATGTACACATGAAGATATATGTCAAAGACTTGTTAGACTAGTTGTAATAAGGGTAAATGTCGATTGGTCGCCACTCCAAAGACTAGTCCCTTCAGCTACCTTGGTCATGAGATGTTGGTTGGCGAGAAAGAAAAAAGGAAAAGGTCGGTTAGTTGACCGAGTTGAAAGGAAGAGAGACTTGTTTGTGTGTGTGGGTGTTTATTATTGTGAAAAACTAGAAGGGTGGGTTGAATAGTTTTACCAATTTAAAACTTCCTTTTAAATATTTAGATCGACTTATGTCAATTTATTTGGTTGTTTATGTTGGACGTTGATAGATAGATATATAAGCGTGTAATGAAAGATAAAGAGTAAGCGCATCACCACGACAAAAGTATTTATAGTGGTTCGGCTACAAGGACACCTTCCTTGCCTACTCCACTCCCAGTCACCTACTCGAGTTCGTAAACACTACACTAATCTCCTTATGACGGAGAAGCCTTCATAACGTCGCTTACACCTTTTCGGTACAAAGCTAAATACCGAGTTCTTTCACACCAAGGCGAACCACACCTAACACAACGTCGCCTACCCTTTATCGATGCTAGGCTAACCACCGAGTTCTTTCACTCCAGGAGAACTAATCCTATCACAACGTCGCCTACTCTTTATTAGGTACTAGGCTAAGCACCTGGTTCCATTACTATGGAGGAACTACTACCCATCACAACATAACACCTAATCTCGAGGAGATCCACCTTGTTACAACACCATCAAGGATATCACCATCCTTGGAAATAATCAAATACTTATATGTATAACGATGCACCTTATCGATTATCGACCTATGCATTCTTCCCAATGCCACTTGATTTGATTCTTAGGCATCATTCACTAATGCCTTTGACACAACGCCGGCACCCTTCACTAATGCCTTCGTCTTGACACCTTTAGCATTCTTCACTAATGCTTTTGACACGGACGTTAAGCACCTTTCACTAATGCTTCGTCTTGACTCTTTCGGCATCCTTCACTAATGCCTTGACATCTATGGAAGAAGAAATAACTATCAACAAGAGAACCTCGGTTGTCTTGATGATGACGAAGCATGGCAACTCATGGACTTGAGCTTGATCGACTTCAAAAGTGGTGATCTCGCCTTTAAGAGGAACCTAGAAGATCACACAAAATAAAGACAAACTACATTGAAAGATCCCTTAGGATCGGTGGTTAGAGAGGTGCATGATGAGTGTCTAAATCTTCATCGTTTTATATTGTCTGACTACAAAACATCGAAAACACTCGAAATGCATCAAAATGATGAAAATATCACAAACAAGTGTTTTATGTGTTTTAAATGCAAAAATATCAAAATCGGTGAAAAGCGTATCAAGTTTGCATAATTGGCGGTTTAGTCCCCAGTTTCAAAAGTTGTCAAAAGCAGGTCCACGGTAAAGCAAAATAAAGAAAAATATCATTTTAAGTCCTTAGGGATTCATAAAGTTGTCAAAACAAATCCTTGAAATTTAAAATTGCAAAATTACAACTTTAGTCCCTCGAGTTTGGAAAATGTCAAAATCGGTCCTTGGTGAGTTTAAAAATGAAATTTATCAAAAACAAACCTTGTACTATTAATAAATGACAAAATTGGTCCTTATGGTGAACTTTTAGAAAATTACAAGTTAGGCCCTTAAAGTTTCAAAATTGGCAGATTTGGTCCTTGGACTTATAAAAATGGAACTTTATACAAATTTAGTCCTTGTACTAATCATTATTTGCAGGATTAACCCTTGTGATAACCTTGAAACTTGTCAAATTCAGTCCTTGGTTTCACCAATTACATATGGTCCTTGTGTATTAATTTAAACCAAGCGGACTTATATACCAAACCAACACCGGTGGCCCAAATACCAAACCCATTAAAATTTAAATAAAAAAAAACGCTCTCTTTACTCCTTCTCCTCCGCTGTTTAAACCAAAACCGGTGGTTTTACCAGTTTCCACCTCTCCACTTTCGCTCACCACCTACTCTGCTATCATCCCTCCACCTCATGAGCTAGCCCACAAGCTGCGATTAATGCTTCCCACCATAGACCTTTTCTTGTTACACACACACATTGGTTTTGCTTTTCAAATCATCACCGACCCATTCCTACTATCTGTCTGTCCCTCGCCTCATGACACCCAGATTCTTTAATTGCTGCGAAATTATCTCAAGCAACCTAGTCTCAATTTTGGCGCCAAAAGTCGTTTAAGCGGATAGGATGAGTTTGACTCATCCATTGGCTAAATTTAAAGTGGGAAAGTTTGAGAAGCATGTGGGGAGTATCTCAGTCTATAAAGAAAGAGAGATCTGAAGAGAGAGATATCTAGTTTTAATTTTAAATTAGCTTATGTCGTTTAACTTAACTTTGATTTTCAGATGTATTTCTTAGCTTTAAATCTTGTTTTCTCATATTCGATGTATTATACAACTTTTACCTTGATAATTTCAAGTTTCATGTTACATTTTAGGTTTATGCATTTCAAGTTCAAATTATCAAAATCATCAATGTTGTTGTTAGATGTTATTAAGAATGAAATAAGCCATATAAGCTCTAGATAGCTTATATAAGCTATTAGATACTTTAAAATCGGTTTAGAGTTAAAAGCAAAAACACCAAAATACCAAATAAATAGTTTAAAAATCAAAATTAATGGAGATGGTGATCACAATTTGGAGCGGGGTTGATAAAGGATTGCCCTTGGGTTTAGTGCTTCTTGGGAAGCTATAGGATCATTCTCGGACCTTGGTTATCATTGTTCACTGGAATCCATTTGTAAGCCATTTTACCCATTTTGGCATTTCTTGTTTAATCTGATCATAAGCTCAAATCTTTGTGTTTTCATGTTCATTAGCTATAGTTAAGTGTAATCAACCATAAAATCAGTTGTTTGTTCTTTTAAATTTGTAGTTTGCAAAAATCTCATTTTGGAGTTATAATAGCATATAGATCATTCTTGAGTTATGTCTTTGTTATTCTTATTATTTAGTCTTATTCGGTCTTATTTCATGTTATTATAAGCTTAATCAAGTTCATGGTTTTAATCGGTGTTTTGTTTGAAAATCTCAAAACATTCTAGTTAAAGGACTGTTTGGTTTCATCAGTTTAACTGTTCTATAAGTTTCTTGTGTTATTGCTTGTGCTTGGTTTGTGTCACTTAGGTCCTAATATCTCAGTTCAACTAGTAAAACCAGTGGTCATTTGTTAAAAAAGTCAAATTACCTTTTGATCATGTCTTGTTAGTTAACTGTTGAATTTTGTTGATCTATGATTATGATTTCTTGTTCATAAGTTGTTAGTATAGCTTAATCTAACTTTATTATATCTTAATATATCATAATCAGTCATTAGTTTTGATTTAAAGTTCATTAAAGTCAACCTACTAGTTTATTTCAAAAAGTCAAAATGTGCCTTGTGCACAGTTTTAAGCTCAGAATCACAAGCTTGCAAAAAGCTCATTAGTTTATCATAGCTTGTGATTCTTGGTTTTTTGTGAAGCTTACCTGGCCATCTTTAAGTTCCAAGTTTAATATTTCAGTTTGTAGCTTTTTAGATAAGGCTGCAAGTGCTTTTTTGTTTGTCCAAAAATACTCAGTATACATTGAGTTATACTCAGTGGTTTTCTAGCTTTTTCAATAGCTTCTCACAAGCTCATTATTGTGATCCAATCTGTGTGATTTAGTTTTTTGGAAAGCTTATCTTGTCATCTAGTTAATCCAGTGTTTGTTTTAAATTTCTAGCTTATCTAAGTGCTTAAATTAAGCTCAAAGGTGCCTAGTAAAAACAAAAGTGTCACATGCACCGTTGAGATAAGTGCTTATTTGAGTTTGTTTTGTGCTTATTTTTAAGTTATTTGCATTATCGGTTGTTGTATTAGCTTATTTAAAGTAGTCTAGCTTATTTTCGGTTTTCACTTTGCTTATTTTTTAGCTTAAAAGCCATTTGGCTTAAACTCTTTCTTATTTCTCTTTCTTAGCCCTTTGTTGAGTTAAATAAGCTCTCACGAGAGCTTATTGGTCATTTTAGAAAAAGTCATAGTTTTAAAAGTGCTTATTTTTAGTAGCTTAACAAGTTGCAAAAGAAAAAATCCAAAAATAAAAAGTTAGCAAAAAGCGGTCTTGGGATTGAACCACACCACGACTCACCACACACACACTACCACTCGCCACTTGGGTCTTTTTCGGTTTAACTTTGCATTATTTAATATATACCTCTTGTTTTCCATTTAAGCATCTGAGCTTATTTGCTTATTCCGACTTATTTATACTAGCTTTTCATCTTTTGTATTTTCACAGTTTGTATTGGTATAAAGTATTTTATAAAAAGTTTGATTTTTCTAAATAGTTTTAGTATTTTAATCATTTAATTAGTGTAAAAACTTATTTAATTCATAATAAAAAATATAAAAGTCAAAAAAATATAATTCTTTTTTTTAAAATTTTCTTTTGTCATATACTACGTAAAAAATTGTTTTTACACTTGTAGGTCTTTTATTTCATAAATTTTACGTTTTTGCTTGCGCACTCGCGTAATTTTTATAAATAAATTACGTTTTCATTTTAAGTTACGTTTTTAGATAATTTAAGTTTACGTTTTAGTTAAAATAGTTTATTTAAGTTATTTTATTTTATAAAATCACAAAAACATCATTGTAAAAATAGTGATAGCATTTATTTAATATATTTTAACTTTTAATTTCCTTTAATTTGCATTTAAGCCCACATAATTTATAAACTTTTTTTAGGTATAAATAATTCAAAATCCTTCTTGATCACTATCCTTAGTGATTATTAGACATCTGTCATGTTAAACACCAATTCATCCTCAGTGGGACTTAACGACCAGGAATCCACTATATTCTCGATCTTAATTGTATTAGTGTTTGAGCTGTTTTAAGTTCCTTCGGTTAGCCATTCGCAAGTGGCTAGCTTGTGTGAGATAACGGACGGTTTAGCACCAATCAAATTTTTGCGCCACCGCCGGGAAAAAATTTGATTGGTGCTAAACCGCTGTTATCTCACACAAGCTAGCCACTCAGTGAATGGCTAACCGTAGGAACTTAAAACAGCTCAAACACTAATGCAATTAAGATCGAGGAATATAGCGGATTCCCGAGTCGTTAAGTCCCACGGAGGATGAATTGGTGTTTAACACAGACAGATGTCGAATAATCACTAAGGATAGTGATCAGTAAGGATTTTGAATTATTTATACCTAAAGAAAAAGTTTATAAATTACAGGGGCTTAAATGCAAATTAAAGGAAATTAAAAAGTTAAAATATATTAAATAAATGCTATCACTATTTTTACAATGATGTTTTTGTGATTTTATAAAATAAAATAACTTAAATAAACTATTTTAACTAAAACGTAAACTTAAATTATCTAAAAACGTAACTTAAAATGAAAACGTAAGTTATTTATAAAATTACGCGAAACAAGCAAGCAAAAACGTAAAATTTATGAAATAAAAGACCTACAAGTGTAAAAACAATTTTTACGTAGTATATGACAAAAGAAAATTTAAAAAAGAATTATATTTTTTTGACTTTTATATTTTTATTATGAATTAAATAAGTTTTTACACTAATTAAATGATTAAAATACTAAAACTATTTAGAAAAATCAAACTTTTTATAAAATACTCTATACCAATACAAATCTGGAAAATACAAAAGATGAAAAGCTAGTATAAATAAGTCGAATAAGCAAATAAGCTCGTGAGAAGTTTAAATGGAAAACAAGAGGTATATATTAAATAATGCAAAGTTAAACCGAAAAGACCCAAGGGCGAGTGGTAGTGTGTGTGTGGTGAGTGGCTGTGGTTCAATCCCAAGACCGCTTTTGCTAACTTTTTATTTTTGGATTTTTTTCTTTTGCAACTTGTTAAGCTACTAAAAATAAGCACTTTTTAAAACTATGACTTTTTCTAAAAATGACCAATAAGCTCTGTGAGAGCTTATTTAACTCAACAGTGGCTAAGAAAGAGAAATAAGCAAAAGAGTTTAAGCCAAAATGGCTTTTAAGCTAAAAAATAAGCAAAGTGAAAACTGGAAATAAGCTAGACTACTTTAAATAAGCTAATACAACAACTGATAAAGCAAATAACTTAAAAATAAGCACAAAACAAACTCAAATAAGCACTTATCTCAACTGGTGCACAGGACACTTTTGTTTTTACTAGGCACCTTTGAGCTTAATTTTAAGCACTTAGATAAGCTAGAAATTTAAAACAAACACTTGGATTAACTAGATGACCGATAAGCTTCCAAAAACTAAATCACACGATCGATCACAATAATGAGCTTGTGAGAAGCTATTGAAAAGCTAGAAAACCACCGAGTATAACTCAATGTATACCGAGTATTTCGACAAACAAAAAGCACTCTGCAAATTTATCTAAAAGCTACAAACCGAAATATTAAACTTGGAACTTAAAGATGGCCGTGTAAGCTTCATTAAAACCAAGAATCACAAGCTATGATAAACTAATGAGCTTTTTGCAAGCTTGTGATTCTCGAAGCTTAAACTTGCACAAGGCACATTTTGACTTTTTGAAATAAACTAGTAGGTTGACTTTAATGAACTTTAAATCAAAACTAATGACTGATTATGATATATTAAGATATAATAAAGTTAGATTAAGCTATACTAACAACTTATGAACAAGAAATCATAATCATAGATCAACAAAATTCAACAGTTAACTAACAAGACATGATCAAAAGGTAATTTGACTTTTTAACAAATGACCACCGGTTTTACTAGTTGAACCGAGATATTAGGACCTATGACACAAACCAAGCACAAGCAATAACACAAGAAACTTATAGAACTTAAACCGATGAAACCAAATGCCCTTTAACTAGACTGCTTTGAGATTTTCAAACAAAACACCGATTAAAACCATGAACTTGATTAAGCTTATAATAACATGAAATAAGACCGAATAAGACTAAATAATAAAGAATAACAAAGATATAACTCAAGAATGATCTATATCCTATTATAACCACAAAATGAGATTTTTGCAAACTACAAATTTAAAAGAACAAACAACTGATTTTTATGGTCGATTACACTTAACTATAGCTAATGAACATGAAAACACAAAGATTTGAGCTTATGATCAGATTAAACAAAGAAATGCCAAAATGGGTAAAATGGCTTACAAATGGATTCCAAGTGAACAATGATAACCAAGGTCCGAGAACAGATCCTATAGCTTCCCAAGAAGCACTAAACCCAAGTGGCAACTTTATCAACCCCGCCCACCGTGATCACCATCTCCATTGATTTTTGATTTTTAAACTATTTATTTGGTATTTTTGTGTTTTTGCTTTTAACTTAAACCGATTTTTAAAGTATCTAATAGCTTATATAAGCTATCTAGAGCTTATATGGCTTATTTCACCTTAATAACATCTAACAACAACATTGATGATTTTGATAATTTGAACTTGAAATGCATAAACCGAAAATGTAATATGAAACTTGAAATTATCAAGGTAAAAGTTGTATAATACATCGAATATGAGAAAACAAGATTTAAAGCTAAGAAATACACTGAAAATCAAAGTTGTTAAACGACATAAGCTAATTTAAAATTAAAACTAGATATCTCTCTTCTCGCATCTCCTCTTCTTTATAGACTCGAGATACCCCACATGCTTCCAAACTTTCCCACTTTAAATCTTAGCCAATGGATGAGTCAAACTCATCCTATCCGCTTAAACGACTTTTGGCGCCAAAATTGAGACTAGGTTGCTTGAGATAATTTCGTGAGCAATTAAAGAATCTGGGTGTCATGGAGCGAGGGGATGATTAGATAGTAGGAATGGGTCGGTGATGATTTGAAAAGCAAAACCAGCTGTGTGTGTGTAACAAAGAAAAGGTCTATGGTGGGAAGCATTAACCCAGCCATGGGCTAGCTCATGAGGGAGGGATGAGAGCGAGAGAGAAGAGGTGAGTGCGGGAGAGGGGAACTAAAGGGTAAAACCACCGGTTTTGGTTTAACAGTGGAGGAGAAGGAGTAACAGAGACGCGGTTTTTTTTATTTAAATTTTGGGGTTTGGTATTTGGGCCACCGGTGTTGGTTTGGTATATAAGTCCGTTTGGTTTAAATTAATACACAAGGACCATATATGTAATTTGGTGAAACTGAAGGACTGAATTTGACAAGTTTCCAAGGTTATCACAAGGGTTAATCATGCAAATAATGATTAGTACAAGGACTAAATTTGTATAAAGTTCCATTTTTATAAGTCCAAGGACCAAATCTGCCAATTTTGAAACTTTAAGGGCCTAACTTGTAATTTTCCAAAAGTTCACCATAAGGACCAATTTTGTCATTTATTAATAGTACAAGGTTTGTTTTTGATAAATTTCCATTTTTTAAACTCACCAAGGACTGATTTTGACATTTTCCAAACTTGAGGGACTAAAGTTGTAATTTTGCAATTTTAAATTTCAAGGATTTGTTTTGACAACTTTATGAATCCCTAAGGACTTAAAATGATATTTTTCTTTATTTTGCTTTACCAGTGGACCTGCTTTTTGACAACTTTTGAAACTGGGGACTAAACCGCCAATTATGCAAACTTGATACGCTTTTCACCGATTTTGATATTTTTGCATTTAAAACACATAAAACACTTGTTTGTGATATTTTCATCATTTTGATGCATTTGAAAGTGTTTTCGATGTTTTGTAGTCTAGATAAGATAAAACGATGAGATTAGACACTCATCAATCCCCACACTAAGATATTGCTAGTCCCTAGCAATGATTTGAGAAAATTTAATGGATTTCATCTCTTTACCAAAAGCCATTACTTCTCGAGTAGCCAATTGTTTAAGTTCAAGTAAGAACTTTGGTACAATGATAACCAAATGATTTTGAGCAAATCACCACCGCGAACGGATTTGATTTGTCTTTACCGTGTCGCTTGCTTCGGACTAGCCAACTCTTAGATAAATTATCAATATTATCTTTGGTGAGCCGATTACCAATTATGGATTTCAATCGCTTTTACCACAAGCCATAACCTTGCGGGCTAGCCAACTCTTACTAATTAAAAGATATGGTGAGTAACACCATACAATTTTGGGCAAATTGCAAGCCATAAACGGATTTGAGATATCTTTACCAAGAGCCGCTTGCTCATGGATTAGCCAATCCTTATGCGGGTTAGACATGGCGAATCGACATTATTTGCCGAGTAAGTGAAAACACTTACTCCAAAAAATTTTGGCCAAAAACGGGGAATTGGGTGGAATAATTACATGATAAAATTCGTGAGAATTCCCCCACACTTAGAAATGAATATTGCCTCAATATTCAAAGTACCTGCATGTTATGCCGAAACATAGAACATAAAAGGGAAATACTACGGCCATTATTTTGTTTTTGATATATACATTTTTTTTTTTTAATTTTTAGAGGTTTATATACAACAACATGGAGAAACTCCCCACACTAGGGTGAAACTCACGGTGAAACCCATGTGGCGTGTACATCGTTTTTGATTCCCGAGTCACTAACTTGACTCGATCCCCGCATTCATTGGTTCATGGGGAAAGTTTGTAGATCCGGACAATCACGGTGGAATGTCCTCTCCAAAGTAATGCTTTAATCGATGACCATTTACTTTAAAATTTGGACCATCAGCCGAGATAACTCAATGGTGCCATAAGGATAAACCTTAGTGATAGTAAATGGACCGCACTAACGGGACTTAAGCTTTCCCGAGAAAATCTTCAATCTAGAATTAAAAGAAGGACTCGATCACCAACGTTGAAAACGCGGTTCTTGATTTTAGAGTCATGAATCTTCTTTGTCTTTTGTTTATAGATCAAAGAGTTCTCGTATGCTTGATCACGGAGTTCATTTAGTTCATTCATTTGAACTTTTCTCGTGATCACCACCGTCTCAGATATCGAAGTTTGCATGTTTTAAGGCCCAAGATGCCTTGTGCTCTAGCTCAATCGGAAGATGACATGCCTTCCGCACACTAGCTTGATGGAGTACACCCGATGGGTGTTTTGTAAGTCGTTTAAAGGCCCAAAGGCCATCCGCTTTATCCGACTGTGATGCACGATTTTCGCCACCGTCCTTTCTAAAATTCTTTTTATACCACGGTTGGAGACTTCCACCGCCCACTTGTTCGGGGTGGTATGCGAGAGATAGACGGTGGTAACACCATACTTTTGCATGACACGATCAAATTGGTCATTGCGTAAATGTGTACCACGATCACCGATTATCGCTCTCTGAGTTCCAAACCGCAAAAGAGATTTTAAAAATTTCACAACAACTCGGGCATCATTGGTAGGTAAAGCTTTTGCTTCAACCCATTTTGACAAATAGTCAACAGCCACGAGTATGTATTTGTTACCTCGAGACGATGGAAATGGCCCCATAAAGTCAATACCCCAGATGTCAAAGATCTCACAAACTTGAATGGCATTTTGTGGCATTTCATTTCTTTGAGAGATATTTCCATGACGTTGACAAGCGTCACTGTGTTTTGACAAAATCGCGGGCATCCTTATAGATAGTGGGCCAATAAAACCCTAATCAAACACCTTTTTGGCGGTGTAGTTTGACTATGATGGCCCCCATGGGTCCAAAGATGGCAAGCTTTGAGAATGTCAAGAGCTTCTTGTCCATAAACACACCGCCGGATGACTTGATCCGCACAGTATTTTGAATAAGTAGGGTCGCCCCGTAGTAATGTTTAACATCTTAAGAATTTGTTCTTCCGCTGGGTCGACATCCCTTTCACTATGGTTACCCGCATGGTAATTTGCGGTCAAGAAACCATGGGTAGAAGAGTTTCCACGAAAAGAAACCGTGATTGAGTGTCTCGAGAGGAAATGTTTCATTTATTTCCTTTTTCTCGAAAACATCTTGGTGAGGGTTCTCTAATCGATGATGATCGCCAGCCTGTGTTCTCGCCTCCTTTTTATCACGTATGATGATCGATCCGTGCTAAACCGCCAAGTCTAATCACACAAGTCGGCCACTTGTGAATGGCCAACCGTAATGCACTTAAAACAAATTTTAAGCACAAATGCAATGAAGTCCTGGAGAATAGAATGAATTCTGGTCGCTTAGTCCCACCTGAGACTCAATGGTGTGCAAACACCGATTCAGATGATGGAGTGATCACTAAGGATAGTGATCAAGAAAGGTTTGATGAGAAATTACACTACCGATCGATTGGAATGGAATGGAATACGTAATTGGAAAGCACAACAATCGGCTAAAAGAACGAACACGTGACGCTTAAAAACCACGATACGCACAAAATAAAAAGTGAAATCTAAGAAATAAAAGACCTAAAAATATGAAAATAACATTTTGGAATCCTAAAAATAAAAGAAAATTATTAGAAAAGAAAATTATTTTTATAACTATTTAATTAATTATTATTAATTAAAACTATTTTAACTATTTAATAAATACTCTAAAATAGAAGAAAATATGAAATAAGGCTAGAAAATAAAACTATGATTCAGAAAAATCTAAAATATTATAAAACTAATTTTAAAATTAAAAATATATTTTTCACACTTTTATCTAATTATTACTAATTAATTATTATTTAAAATACACTTAAATACTAGAAAATATAAAATAAATCTGAAAAATAAAATTTTAACTTGGAAAAATCTAAAATATGATAAAACTAATTTTAAAACTAAAAGATATTTTTATGCTTTTAATTATTTATTACTAATTAATTACTATTTTTAACTATTTAAAATTATAATAAATACTAAAAGATTAGGAAAATTATGAAACTTTTTCTAAAAATACTATATGATGACAGAAAACTAAGAAAAACAGAAAACAAGATTTGCTTATTAATAAGCTAGAAAGAAAATCAAAAAGCTAAAACCTATTAAATAAACACTATCACCGATTTTAAATTGATCTTTTCTCGATTTTCTTTTGAAAACTACTTTACTACTGATATTATGAAACTTTAACAAAGACAAAAATTTTACAAAACACAAATAAGCAGTTTGAGAGAGCTTATGGTCCAACAGTAAGCTTAAGAGCTTATTGTGGTGAAATAAGCTCAAACAAGCTTGCAAGATGAAACAGAAGCTAGAATAAGATAAAAACAAGCTAGTGCTACTAATATGAAGCTAAAAGACAAAGAAAAGCACACTGATAAGCTAGAAAAAAGCTAATAAGCACTAGGCTTAAACCGAAAATGGATGAATAAGAAGCCACTGCATTTCTAGCTAACAAGCTTCAAAATGAAAACTTAAGCTTGGGACTCAAAGATGACCAGGTTGGCTTTCCAAAGAACCAAAAATCACAAGATTTGAACAACAAATGAGCTCTGTGCAAGCTTATCAAGATTGTACCATTCACTGTGCACAGGGCACTTTTTCAGAACAGGTATCCACAAAAAGCTAGAAAATAAGCACTTAACAAGCTGATTCCAAGAGATCTAGTATTTTTATATTTTTGTTTAGCAACTAGACTTTAATACCCTAAGAGCTTTTAAGCTAAAACTCACTATTAAACTCACACTGAAAAGATCTATTTTATTAAAAAACGACCCAAATAAAAATTTGACTTTTTAATTTAAACTCAAAGTTTGACCAAAGTGAACTTTGATCTGATTCTATGCACTGAATTAGATGTATTAAGGTATATAGAGACTGATTTGGTTAATACTAACAACTTACTAACACAAAATCATGATCCTAGAACTTTAAAAATCCAACAGTTAACAAGAGAGACGGATTAAAGAGATTTTGACTTTTGCTTAATCAATGACTGGTTTTCTTGACTTCTTTGAGTTAATTAGACCAAGTGTGATACAAAGCAATGACAAGCAACCACTTAAACAACTTTTTAGACAGTTAAGCTCACAAATCCAAACAATACTTTATTTGACTGTTTTGAAACTTTTTCAAAGAAACTCACAGATTAAGAACATGTAATTAATTGCAGACCATGTATTATCATATGTTAACACTAAATAAGCATTAAACAACAACCATATCAACATAAAACTCACTAATGATGATTATGCTATTTTCACTGCCAAAATAAGATTTTAATAAACTACAAATTTAAAAGAACAACTAACTGATTTTAATGATTACTATCACTTAACTATAACTAATGATCACTAAGAAACAGAAATTAAAGCTAATGAACAATTATAACAGTGATATGCAAAAGTGGACAAAAGGCTTACAAAAGCTTCCAAGCTCAAAACCGAGAACCGTAACCAATTATCACCCCTATTAGCTTACCACTAAGCTACTAAACCAAGGCCATCCAGATTTACCCTCGCCCACTGTGAACACCATTTCCAACCGATTTTTGATTTTTCTACTATTTAATTTGGTATTTTGTGATTTTTCTGCTTTTGATTCTAAACCGACTTTTAGTGTATCTAATAGCTTTTAGAAGCTATATAGAGCTTACATGACCTATTTCACCAAAGCAACAAATAAAACAACATTTGATCATATGAGATTTTTAGCATGAAATTTGCATAAACTTTAAATAGAACTTGATAATGAAATTAAGGATTAGAAAAGATTCAAATACACTTTTATAGCTTAAACAAAGTAATCGGAAAGATTAAAAATACACCGAAATTTGAAAATGACTAAACGACATAAAACTTAAATTTTACACTAGATGATTTGATACAATGCATCTCACTCCACTTTATAGACTTTTATCACTCAATCTTGACCTCTCAATCTTTCCCACCATATCGAGCCATTGATCATTGAAATGCATCAAACCGCCCACTTGTGTTTTGGCGCCAATTTCTTCAAAGCGTGTTCGAGCTATTAATGAGAGTCGGTTCCAATCAATTAAAGGTTTTGGTGTTAGTGGAAGTGAGGGACAAGGTAAGGGGGGGGTTGAAAGTTGGAAAACCATGCCCGGTTTTGGTGTTTCACTGGGAGGAGGAGAGCTACAAGAACCCGGTTTTAGGCGCGCGGGGTGTTTTGACTTTTGTCGACCGGTGGGTGGGTTAATATTAAGGGTCGGGTCAAGGGTTTGGGCCACCGGTAAGGATTGGATTTGGGCCTAGGATTTGGTTTGATATTAAATGAGGATCCGCTTGGTTTAGGTATGATAACAAGGACCAAAATGTAATTTCATCAAACTTCAAGGATCGATCATGATACTTTTCCAAACTTCTCACAAGGACCAAACATGACAAACATTGATAGTGCAAGGACCCTTTTGCATAAAATCCCATTTTAGAAATCCAAGGACCATTTTTGCAAATTTTCAAAGTTTAGGACCTTTCGCCAATTGACCAAAGAATCATTCAAGGATCTTTTTTACAACTTAGAATATTTCAGGACCTTGAATGATAAAATTCCACATTTTGAATTTCAGGACTAGATTTGACAACTTTTAAAACTTGGGGACTAAACCGCCAATTTTGCAAACTTGATACATTTTTCATCCGATTTTGATATTTTGCATTTAAAACACATAAAACACCGATTTGTGATATTTTGATCATTTTGATGTGTTTCGAGTGTTTTCGATGATTTTGCGCTTAGATTATACAAAATGATGAGTATTTAGACACTCATCAATCCCCACATCGAGATATTGCTAGTCCCTAGCAATGATTTGAGAAAACTTAATGGATTTGAAAACTCTTTACCAAAAGCCATCACTGAGTAGCCAAATGTTTCGCTCAAGTAAGAACTATGGTACATCGATAACCATCTCGATTTATTGGCAAATCATAAACCATATAACGGATTTGATGTGTCTTTACCGTGCCGCACTTTCCGGACTAGCCAACTCTTAGATAAATTATCAATATTATCTTTGGTGAGTGATTACCAATTATGGATTTTCCATCGCCTTTACCACAAGCCATAATCTTGCGGGCTAGCCAACTCTTCACTTTTTAGGATATGGTGAGTTGAGAACCATACAATTTTGGGCAAATTGCAAGCCATAAACGGATTTGAGAAATCTTTACCAAGAGCCGCTTGCTCTCGGATTAGCCAATCCTTTTGTCTTACGTACATGGCGGATCGATAACCAAGTCGAGTAAGTGAAAACACTTACTCCAAAAAATTTTGGCCAAAACGGGAATTGGGTGGATAATACATGATAAAATTCGTGAGAATTCCCCACACTTAGAATGAATATTTCCTCAATATTCAAAATACCGCGGTTATGCCGAAACCGAGAACGTAAGAGGAAATACTACGCCATTATTTAGAAGATTTTTTTTTTTTTTTTTTTTTTTTAGAACATGATTTTATATACAACGCTGGGAAACTCCGCCACACTAGGGTGGTAGAAAGAGGTAAGAAGATGTAAATATGGGTGAAAACCCATATGGTGTGTGCTAAAGTTTTGATTCCCGAGTCACTAGCTTGACTCGATCCCCGCATTCATTGGTTCATGGGGAAAGTTTGTAGATCCGGACAACCACGGGGAATGTCCTCTCCAAAGTAATGCTTCACCGATGACCATTCACTTTAAAATTAGGACCATCGGTTGAGATAACTCAATGGTACCATAAGGATAAACCTTAGCGATAGTAAATGGACTGCATCACGGGACTTGAGCTTTCCCGAGAAAATCTTCAATCTTGAATTGAAAAGAAGGAATCGATCACCAACGTTGAAAACGCGGTTCTTGATTTTAGAGTCATGAATCTTCTTTGTCTTTGCTTGTAGATCAAAGAGTTCTCGTAAGCTTGATCACGAAGTTCATTTAATTCATTCATTTGAACTTTTCTATGATCACCACCGTCAGATATCGAAGTTTGCATGTTTTAAGGCCCAAGACGCCTTGTGCTCTAACTCAATCGGAAGATGACATGCCTTCCGCACACTAGCTTGTATGGAGTACACCCATGGGTGTTTTGTAAGTCGACGGAAGGCCCAGTGCGCCATCTAACTTATCCGACCAGATGCACGATTTTCGCCATCGTCCTTTCAAGGATTCTTTTAATACCACGGTTTGAAACTTCCACCGCCCACTTGTTCGGGGTGGTATGCGAGAGAGACGGTGGTAACACCATACTTTTGCATGACTCTTTCAAATTGGTCATTGCGTAAATGTGTACCACGATCACCGATTATTGCTCTCGAGTTCCAAACCCGCAAAAGAGATTTCAAAATTTTCACAACTACTGGCATCATTGGTGGGTAAAGCTTTTGCTTCAACCCATTTTGACAGATAGTCAATGTACCACGAGTATGTACTTGTTACCACGAGACGAAGGAAATGGCCCCATAAAATCAATACCCCGGATGTCAAATATCTCACAAACTTGAATGGCATTTTGTGGCATGTCATTTCTTTGAGATATATTTCCATGACGCTGACAAGCGCCACAAGCTTTGACAAATTCGGCATCCTTATAGATTGTGGGCCAATAGAATCCGGAATCAAACACCTTTTTGGCGGTGTAGTTTGACTATGATGGCCCCTTGGGTCCAAAGATGGCAAGTCGAGAATGTCAATAGCTTCCTATCCATAAACACACCGTCGGATGACTTGATCCGCATGATTTTGAATAAGAAGGGTCGTCCGAAATAATGTTTAACATCTTTGAAGAATTTGTTCTTCGTTGGGTCGACATCCCTTTCATTAATGAAGTTACCCGCATGGTAATTTGCGAAGTCAAGAAACCATGGGGTGGTAGAATTTCCACGAAAAGAAACCGCATTGAGTGTCTCGAGAGAAATGTTTCATTTATTTCCTTTTTCTCGAAAACATCTTGGTGAGGGTTTTCTAATGCAGACAGATGATCGCAGCCTAGATTCTCGGCTCCTTTTTATCACGATAATGATATCAAATTCTCGGAGGAGGAGAATCCAACGAAGCAATCTCGGCTTTGCATCTTGTTTTGCAAAGAGATATTTGAGAGCCGAGTGATCCGTATACACTACACATTTGGTCAAGATTAAGTATGGCCGAAACTTCTCAAATGCATACACCACGGCTAATAGCTCTTTTTCCGTGGTGGTATAATGAGTTTGAGCTTGACCATAGTCTTACTTGCGTATTGAATAGTCGAAAATGCTTGTTTCTTCGTTGTTCTAGGACCGCACCGATAGCAAAATCACTTGCATCGCACATGAGCTCAAAGGGTAAATCCCATCGAGCAACGAGAATGGGTGCTTCAGAAGTTTTTCTTCAATGTTTCAAAAGCTATGATGCACTCGGGTGAGAAGATAAAAGGAGCATCCTTTTCAAGAAGATGGGTCATTGGTCAGCGATTTTAGAGAAATCTTGTATAAATCTACGATAGAAACCGGCATGACCTAAAAAACTCCTAATACCTTTGACGGTAGTAGGATGAGGTAATTTAGCAATAACATCGACTTTTGCTCTATCTACCTCAATCCCATTCTTTGAAATCTTATGGCCAAGGACTATGCCTTCTTTGACCATAAAGTGGCTTTTCTCCCGCTTTGACAAAGATTGGTGTCTTCACACCTTTGAAGCATTTTATCTAAATGGGAGAGACATGATTGAAAAGAATCCCCAATGACCGAGAAGTCATCCATAAACACCTCCATTGTTTCCGATCATGTCATGGAAAATGGCCATCATACATCGTTGGAACGTGCGGAGCATTACATAAGCCAAAAGGCATACGCTTGTAGGCAAAAGTTCCGTATGGACGGTGAATGTGGTCTTCTCTTGATCCCGTGGATCAATGGGAATCTGAAATACCCCGAGAAACCATCAAGGAAACAATAGTATTCATTCCCCGCTAATCTCTCAAGCATTTGGTCCATGAAGGGTGAGAGAAAATGGTCTTTACGGGTGGCCATTCAACTTACGATAGTCAATACACACACGCCATCCCGTAACCAATCGAGTTGGGATTAACTCGTTATCTTCATTTGTGATAACAGTTATGCCACCCTTTTTAGGAACACAATGAATTGGGCTAACCCAAGGACTATCTGAGATAGGGTAAATCGATCCTGCATCAAGAAGTTTGATAACCTCTTGTTAGATAACATCATGGATTTTTGGATTCACTCTTCTCTGATGTTGAACTGCTGGTTTAAAGTCATCCTCCATCAAGATTTTATGAGTACAAAACTCAGGGTTGATACCCTTTATGTCGGAGAGTTTCCAAGCAATTGCTTGCTTGTGTGACTTCAAGATTTTTATGAGAGCAGCTTTTTCATCTTTACTCAAATCTCGAGCAATAATGACGGGTAATTTATCATCACCCTCAAGAAATGCATACTCGAGATGAGGAGGTAAGTCCTTAAGCTCAACCTCGTGAAATTCTTCGCTTTCTCAACCGACTTGACTTCCTTGTTATGAAGTTTGATGGGAGGAGAGGAGGAGAAGTGTCCCGATTTAACAACTTCTTTAGAAGAATATCTCCTCCGTTAATCTCATTTTGATTAATCTCATTAGGAATTGAATCACTAGAGGAGGGTTGATGATGGATCACCATTAAGCAACTTCTCAATAAGAAGTATGTCCCCTCAATATCAATTGGAGTGTGATCAATTTCCCATGGAACAAAATCACTAGCCAAGTATGCTTCAATCTCATCTAAGATGAAGTCGCCTCAAACGGAGCGAGAGAAGGAGTAGAATTGGCTATGATAGGTTGAGAAGATGTGGTGGGATCCACACTCACGTAATTATGAGAATAACCAAGAACTTCTTGAGAGTACTCTTTAGAAGCAACATCGATGATATCTATTCGGTTAACCGATCGTAATCATAATTTGCGGAGTACCTCAAGTTTGATCAAGGTTAAAGGTGACGACTTCATTACCAACACGCAATGTGATTTCTTGCTCAAATACATCAATGAGAGCACGACCCGTTCTCGTGAATCCTCGACCAACAATGAGAGGAACCCGATGATCGGCATCAAAATCAACAACCACGAAGTCACCGGAAAATGGAACTTTCCTACTTTCACAAATACGTCCTCAAGAATGCCAAGAGGACGGATATGGAACGATCGCAAGCTCAAGAGTCATGCATGTAGGAGTAAGTTCCGAAGAGAAAGTTTCTTCCATATCGAATAAGGCATAAGGTTTATGCTTGCACCAAGATCTGCTAGGCAAAGCATTCAACCATTCCGGGAATACACAAGGTAAGAGAAATTTCCCGTGATCTCCAAGCTTTTCAGAAGCTTTTCAAGATAATCACGAAAGGCTTTCGTAAGAGGAGTTTTTGCCATTTCAAACAAATTTTCCTTATTGCTTAACATGTGTTTGAGAGTTGATGCAAACTTGGGCATCAAGATGATAGCATCCGCAAAGCTTATGTCAAATGTAACTCTTGGAAAATTTGAAAAATTTGTCCATTTGATAACCGGCTTTCTCGCGAGCTTTTGCTCATTCAAACGTGATGGGTAAGGAATAGAATATTTGGATTGATTCTCAACAGAGCTACAGGAGGTTCAAAACAACTCCTTGATTTGACTTGGGTTTCGGACAACTGAGGTTGACTACCAAGGTAGGACGTGTCTTGGTACTTCGGGGCTTGAATAATGCACCTTGTCCGTTGTTTCCTTGGTAACTTGACTCATTGCCACAGTGGAGGAGGCATTGGAGTCGAGGTCCATTGTGTGTCGGAGGTTCACCGTCCACTACCTTAGGAGAGAAGAAGAAGAAGAGGTAGTAGGAACAAGGTCCATCATATGAAACACCACTTCGTTGTGATCGCCTTTGCATCGCCCCTCGGGTTAGCGATCGTGTTGCTCGGAAGTTTTCCGAGCCCGAGGGTTGATCATTTAAAGACTTCTTAAGATCGCAATCTGACCGACCAACAACCTGCTCATTTCATCTTGGGATTTCATGAACCGCTTCAAGAACTCATCGATGATGGTCCCGGAGGAACAATGACGGAGGAGCTGGAGGGACAATTTGAGGTCGTATGTTTTGATTATAGCCAAAATTCCTTGATTAGGATTCATATTCCCATGAAATTGATTCCCTCGATTGAAATTGTTTTGATTAAGGTTTCCTTGATGTTGGAAACCTTGATTGGGTCCAGATAGAAATTACCTTGGTTTTGATAACCTTGGTTCATTCTTGGTTGATTTTGGTTCCGCTTTGCATGTTATGATTCTCGTTAAACCGGTGGTGCACGATTAGTGTTAGCACGGTAGTGTGGTTCATTTTGAGGACGGTATTGATTACCTCCTTGTCGTGAACTACCGGCTAGAGCATTGGCTTCAAATGGACTACCATCGGTGGCGGACAATTGTAGTAAGCATGAGGACCACCACAAGTAACACAACTCTCAACTTTCTTCACTTCACCATGTGTTGGTGTCTCGAGTGAAGGTCACTTTCTTTGGTTAGCAAGAACCAAAGCTCGAATAATGTCTCGTGAGTTTGTCAATCTTAGCATCGGTGCTAGATGTACTCACGGGATGAAGAAAAGAAGGTCCATCATGAGACCGATATGTCTTTGCTCCGAAAGGACGGACCGAGATTTGTTCTCAATGATTTGCAAGGCCTCTTTTGTGGTCTTGCTCAGAAATTACCTCCGCGGAGGCATTCAAAGAGTCTTGATTAGTCCGATTGAGACCATTGTAGAAAGTATCCATTTGCATTAACTCGGTAAAACCATGATGCGGACACTCATGGTTAACTCTTTGTAACGATCCCATGCCTCCCGAATGATTCATCAAATCTCGAGAAAATTTCATTATCTCATTCTTAAGACTTGTGGTTCGGGATGGAGGATAGAACTCGTTAACTAACTTGGTGACTAGATCTTCCCATGTCTCAATAGAACGAGGGGTTGTTTCTCAAGCCAATTCCGGCTTGTCCTCTGTAGAAAATGGGAATGAAGAAGATTGATAGCTTCATGGGACATTCTTGTACTTGATGGTAGATGCAATCTTGTTAAACCATCGAATGTGTGCATGAGGATCATCTCGCTCAAAACCATAGAATTGGCTTTGGGTTACTAGATTAAGCAACCCGGTTTGAGCTCAAAAGTATCGCCCACGATGGTCGGGACAACAATGGCATCTCCGTAACCCTCGATGGGTGCTTGGAGAAGCTCATTCATGGGTTTGTCTTCCGCCATTTCGACGGTGGTGGTGGTGGTAGACGTTCCTCGATCACGGTGAAGGAGCGAACGCCCTCTACGCTCACGAGGAATCTTTCCAAGTTCGTAAAGTGGACTTGTAGAATCGAAGAACGAGTGCGCATGCACTAAGTATAAAAATCAATTTTCAAAACAAATGAGGCAAAACGACAAGTGAACTTAACCAATAATCACAAATGAAATGGCTTCTTTGAAAAGGTACACCAAATCACAAGTGACACAAAGGCAAGTTTTAAATCGATGTTCGGGAACTTATTATGGTCACACCCCGCTAGTAGGTGTCTTGCCTTGATTTGCGGTGGTTGATTTTATGTATAAATTAAGTACCACCGAAAAGACGAGGTAAGATTTGTGCGATGGGTTCAAAAACTTTTGGACAATATTTTTGGTATCGTCTCGTTTAACCAAATCGCATCGTTTTAAGAATCACCTTAAAACAATACAAGATAGAAAACGTTACGATTGTTTTGTTGTTTTATATTTTTTGGTGTTTTTAACACTTTAGGAAAAGTGCTAATGAACTTTTGGTTTTCTTATAACTTTACAAAAACTTTTACAAATGATGGGGTATGTGCAAGAATGGGTCCGAAAATGGCTAAACACACGCTAAAGCCTCCCAAGCAATGGCGCCTAAAATTTGATCTCTTTGAAAACAAATAAGCTACCTCACACAAGCTAGCCACTTGTGAATGGCTAACCGTAAAAGCTTAAAACCGCTTAAAACACAAATACAATGAAGTCCGTGAGAATAGAATGAATTCCGGGTCGTTTAGTCCCACTGAGACTCAATGGTGTGCAAACACCGATTCAGATGATGGAGTGATCACTAAGGATAGTGATCAAGAAGGTTTGATGAGAAATTACACTCTTGATGATTGGAATGGAATGGAATACGAATTGGAAAGCACAACAATCGGACTAAAAGAACGTAAACGCACGCTTAAAACTACGATACGCATACAAAATAAAAAGTGAAATCTAAGAAATAAAAGACCTAAAAATATGAAAATAACATTTTGGAATCCTAAAATAAAAGAAAATTATTAGAAAAAGAAAATTATTTTTATAACTATTTAATTAATTATTATTAATTAAAACTATTTTAACTATTTAATAAATACTCTAAAATAGAAGAAAATATGAAATAAGGCTAGAAAAATAAAACTATGATTCAGAAAATCTAAAATATTATAAAATTAATTTTAAAATTAAAATATATTTTTCACACTTTTATCTAATTATTACTAATTAATTATTATTTAAAATACACTTAAATACTAGAAAATATAAAATAAACTGGAAAAATAAAATTTTAACTTGGAAAAATCTAAAATATGATAAAACTAATTTTAAAACTAAAAGATATTTTTATGCTTTTTAATTATTTATTACTAATTAATTACTATTTTTAACTATTTAAAATTATAATAAATACTAAAAGATTAGGAAAATTATGAAACTTTTTCTAAAAATACTATATGATGACAGAAAACTAAGAAAATAGAAAACAAGATTTGCTTATTAATAAGCTAGAAAGAAAAATCAAAAAGCTAAAACCTATTAAATAAACACTATCACCGATTTTAAATTGATCTTTTCTCGATTTTCTTTTGAAAACTACTTTACTACTGATATTATGAAACTTTAACAAAGACAAAAATTTTACAAAACACAAATAAGCAGTTTGAGAGAGCTTATGGGCCAACAGTAAGCTTAAGAGCTTATTGTGGTGAAATAAGCTCAAACAAGCTTGCAAGATAAAACAGAAGCTAGAATAAGATAAAAACAAGCTAGTGCTACTAATATGAAGCTAAAAGACAAAGAAAAGCACACTGATAAGCTAGAAAAAAGCTAATAAGCACTAGGCTTAAACTGAAAAATGGACAGAATAAGAAGCCACTTGCAGCCCTAGCTAACAAGCTTCAAAATGAAAACTTAAGCTTGGGACTCAAAGATGACCAGGTTGGCTTTCCAAAGAACCAAAAATCACAAGATTTGAACAACAAATGAGCTCAGGCAAGCTTATCAAGATTGTATCATTCATCGCAGCATGTGGCACTTTTTCGAATGTGTATCCACAAAAGCTAGAAAATAAGCACTTAACAAGTCGATTCCAAGAGATCTAGTATTTTTATATTTTTGTTTAGCAACTAGACTTTAATACCCTAAGAGCTTTTAAGCTAAAACTCACTATTAAACTCACACTGAAAAGATCTATTTTATTAAAAAACGACCCAAATAAAAATTTGACTTTTTAATTTAAACTCAAAGTTTGACCAAAGTGAACTTTGATCTGATTCTATGCACTGAATTAGATGTATTAAGGTATATAGAGACTGATTTGGTTAATACTAACAACTTACTAACACAAAATCATGATCCTAGAACTTTAAAAATCCAACAGTTAACAAGAGAGATGGATTAAAGAGATTTTGACTTTTGCTTAATCAATGACTGGTTTTCTTGACTTCTTTGAGTTAATTAGACCAAGTGTGATACAAAGCAATGACAAGCAACCACTTAAACAACTTTTTAGACAGTTAAGCTCACAAATCCAAACAATACTTTATTTGACTGTTTTGAAACTTTTTCAAAGAAACTCATGATTAAGAACATGTAATTAATTGCACCATGTATTATCATATGTTAACACTAAATAAGCATTAAACAACAACCATATCAACATAAAACTCACTAATGATGATTATGCTATTTTCACCGCCAAAATAAGATTTTAATAAACTACAAATTTAAAAGAACAACTAATCGATTTTAATGATTACTATCACTTAACTATAACTAATGATCACTAAGAAATGTAAATTAAAGCTAATGAACAATTATAACGATGATATGCAAAAGTGGACAAAAAGGCTTACAAAAGCTTCCAAGCTCAAAACCGAGAACCGTAACCAATTATCACCCCTATTAGCTTACCACTAAGCTACTAAACCAAGGCCATCCAGATTTACCTCGCTCCAAATTGTGAACACCATTTCCAACCGATTTTGATTTTTCTACTATTTAATTTGGTATTTTTGTGATTTTTCTGCTTTGATTCTAAACTGACTTTTAGTGTATCTAATAGCTTTTAGAAGCTATATAGAGCTTACATGACCTATTTCACCAAAGCAACAAATAAAACAACATTTGATCATATGAGATTTTTAGCATGAAATTTGCATAAACTTTAAATAGAACTTGATAATGAAATTAAGGATTAGAAAAGATTCAAATACACTTTTATAGCTTAAACAAAGTAATCGGAAAGATTAAAATACACTGGAAATTTGAAAATGACTAAAACGACATAAAAACTTAAATTTTACACTAGATGATTTGATACAATGCATCTCAGCTCCACTTTATAGACTTTTATCACTCAATCTTGACCTCTGGAATCTTTCCCACCATATCTAGAGCCATTGGATCATTGAAATGCATCAAAACCGTCCACTTGTGTTTTTGGCGCCAATTTCTTCAAAGCAGGTTTGAGCTATTAATGAGAGTTGGTTCCAATCAATTAAAGGTTTTGGTGTTAGTGGAAGTGGAGGGGACAAGGTAAGGGGAGGGGGGTTGAAAAAGTTGGAAAACCATGCCTGGTTTTGGTGTTTCAGCTGGGGAGGAGGAGAGCTACAGTAAACCTGGTTTTTGGGCGCGCGTGGGGTGTTTTTGACTTTTGTTGACCGGTGGGTGGGTTAATATTAAGGGGTCGGGTCAAGGGTTTGGGCCAGCTGGGTAAGGATTGGATTTGGGCCTAGGATTTGGTTTGATATTAAATGAGGATCCGTTTGGTTTAGGTATGATAACAAGGACCAAAAATGTAATTTCATCAAACTTCAAGGACTGATCATGATACTTTTCCAAACTTCTCACAAGGACCAAACATGACAAACATTGATAGTGCAAGGACCCTTTTTGCATAAAATCCCATTTTAGAAATCCAAGGACCATTTTGCAAATTTTCAAAGTTTAGGACCTTTCTTGCCAATTGACCAAAGAATCATTCAAGGATCTTTTTTACAACTTAGAATATTTCGTGGACCTTGAATGATAAAATTCCACATTTTGAATTTCGTGGACTAGATTTGACAACTTTTAAAACTTGGGGACTAAAGCGCCAATTTTGCAAACTTGATACATTTTTCATCCGATTTTGATATTTTGCATTTAAAACACATAAAACACCGATTTGTGATATTTTGATCATTTTGATGTGTTTCTGAGTGTTTTCAGATGATTTTGCAGTTTAGATTATACAAAAATGATGAGTATTTAGACACTCATCAATGATATCAAATTCCTGGAGGAGGAGAACCCAACGGAGCAATCTCGGCTTTGCATCTTGTTTTGCAAAGAGATATTTGAGAGCCGAGTGATCCGTATACACCACACATTTGGTCAAGATTAAGTACGGCCGAAATTTCTCAAACGCATACACCACGGCTAATAATTCTTTTTCTGTGGTAGTGTAATGAGTTTGAGCTTCAGTCATAGTCTTACTTGCGTAGTGGATAGGCTGAAAATGCTTAGCTCTCGTTGCCCTAAGACCGCACCGATAGCAAAATCACTTGCATCGCACATGAGCTCAAAAGGCAAGTCCCACGGGAGCAACGAGAATGGGTGCTTGATGCTTTTTCTTTAATGTTTCAAAAGCTTTGATGCACTCGGTGAGAAGATAAAAGGAGCATCTTTTTCAAGAATATGGGTCATAGGCGGGCGATTTTAGAAAAATCTTGTATGAATCTACGATAGAAACCGGCATGACCTAGAAAACTCCTAATACCTTTGACGGTAGTAGGATGAGGTAATTTAGCAATAACATCGACTTTTGCTCTATCTACCTCAATCCCGTTTTTTGAAATCTTATGGCCAAGGACTATGCCCTCTTTGACCATAAAGTGGCTCTTCTCCCAATTTAAACAAAGATTGGTGTCTTCACACCTTTGAAGCATTTTTTCTAAATGGGAGAGACATGTTTGAAATGAGTCCCCAATGACCGAGAAGTCATCCATAAACACCTTCATTGTTTCCCCGATCATGTCGTGGAAAATGGCCATCATACATCGTTGGAACGTGCGGGAGCATTACATAAGCCAAAAGGCATACGTCTCAGTAGGCAAAAGTTCCGTATGGGCGGTGAATGTAGTCTTTTCTTGATCCTTTGGATCAATGGGGATCTGAAAATAACCCGAGAAACCATCCAGAAACAATAGTATTCATTCCTACTAATCTCTCAAGCATTTGGTCCATAAAGGGTAGAGGAAAATGGTCTTTACGGGTAGCGTCATTCAACTTACGATAGTCAATGCAAACACGCCATCCGTAACCAAATGAGTTGGAATTAACTCGTTATCTTCATTTGTGATAACGATTATGCCACCCTTTTAGGAACACAATGAATTGGGCTAACCCAAGGACTATCTCGAGATTGGGTAAATCAATCACGCATCAAGAAGTTTGATAACCTCCTGCTTGATAACATCATGGATTTTTGGATTTACTCTTCTCGATGTTGAACTGCCGGTTTGAAGTCATCCTCCATCAAGATTTTGTGAGTACAAAATTCGTGGTTGATACCTTAATGTCGAGAGTTTCCAAGCAATTGCCTCGCTTGTGTGACTTCAAGATCTTTATGAGAGCAGACTTTTCATCTTTACTCAAATCTCTAGCAATAATAATCGGTAATTTATCATCACCTTCAAGAAATGCATACTCGAGATGAGGCGGTAAGTCCTTAAGTTCGACTTGAAATTCTTCGCTTTCTCAACCGACTTGACTTCCTTGTTATGAAGTTCGACCGGAGGGAGAGATGATGGATCATCATTAAGCAACTTCTCAATGAGAAGTATGTCCCCTCGATGTCGATGGGAGCGTGATCAATTTCCCATGGAATGTAATCACTAGACAAGTAGGCTTCAATCTCTTCTAAGATGAAGTCACTTTCCTCAAATGGGGTGAGAGAAGGAGTAGAATTGGCGATGATAGGTTGAGATGAATGAGTGAGATTATCACTCAAGAATTATGATCATAACCAAGAACTTCTTGAGAGTACTCTTGAAGCAACATCAATGATATCTATTCGGTTAACCGACTCGTAATCATAATTTGCGGAGTACCTCAAGTTTGATCAAGGTTAAAGGTGATGACTTCATTACCAACACGTAATGTGATTTCTTGCTCAAATACATCAATGAGAGCACGGCCCGTTCTCGTGAATCCTCGACCAACAATGAGAGGAACCCGATGATCGGCATCAAAATCAACAACCACGAAGTCACCGGAAAATGGAACTTTCCTACTTTCACAAATCGTCCTCGGCAATGCCAAGAGGACGGGATATTGTACGATCCGCAAGCTCGAGAGTCATGCATGTAGGAGTAAGTTCCTAAGAGAAAGTTTCTTCCATATTGAATAAGGCATCGTTGATGCTTGCACCAAGATCTGCTAGGGCAAAGCATTCAACCATTCCCGAAATACACAAGGTAAGAGAAATTTTCCGGATCTCCAAGCTTTTCGGAAGCTTCTTCGGGATAACTGCAGGCGCTTCGTTAAGAGGAGTTTTAGCCATTTCAAACAACTTTTCCTTGTTGCTTAACATGTGTTTGAGAGTTGATGCAAACTTGGGCATCGGCATGATAGCATCCGCAAAGCTTATGTCAAAGTGTAGTTCTTGGAAAATTTGAAAAATTTGTCCATTTGATGACCGGCTTTTTCGCGAGCTTTGCTCATTCAAACGTGATGGGTAAGGAATAGAAGATTTGGATTTGGTATTTTCAACGGGAGCTACTGGTGGTTCAAAACAACTCTGGATTAGATTTGGGTTTCGGACAACTTGAGGTTGGACATCATTGGTTCCTCCGTTATTATTAGGAAGTTCCTTGTCCTTTGTTGCCTCGGGTTCACTTTCCACTACCTTAGGGAGAGAAGAAGAAGAGGTAGTAGGAATAGCGGGTCCATTATATGAAACACCACTTCGGTTGTGATCGCTTTGCATCGCCCCTCGGGTTAGCGATCGTGTTGCTCGGAAGTTTTCCGAGCCCGATGGTTGATCATTTAAAGACTTCTTGAGATCGACAATCGACCGACCAACAACCTGCTCATTTCATCTTGGGATTTCATGAACGCTTCAATAACTCATCGATGATGGTACCGGAGGATGTGGAGGAAATTTTGAGGTCGGATGTTTTGATTATGACCTTGTTGTTGAAAATTCCTTGATTAGGATTCACATTTCCACAAATTGATTCCCTCGATTGAAATTGTTTTGATTAAGGTTCCTTGATGTTGGAAACCTTGATTGGGTCCGGGATAGAAATTACCTTGGTTTTGATAACCTTGGTTCATTCTAGGTTGATTCGATTCGGATTGGATTCGATTAAACCACGTGGTGCCTCGATAGGTGTTAGCACGGTAACTTGGTTCATTTTGAGGACGGTATTGAATCCTCCTTGATTTGAAGTACCGCAATAGCATTTGCTTCAAAAGGACTACCATCGGTGGCGATCAGTTTGTAGTATGCATGAGGACCACCACAAGTAACACAACTCTCGACTTTCTTCACTTCACCATGTGTTGGTGTCGTGTGAAGGTCACTTTCTTTTGGTTAGCAAGAACCAAAGCTCGAACAATATCGTGAGTTTGTCAATCTTAGCATCGGTGCTAGATGTACTCACGGAGACAAGTAGAAGGTCCAAGATTAGATCGAGTCGATATGTCTTTGTCGGAAAGGACGGACACAGGACTTGTTTTCAATGATTTGCAAGGCTTCTTTGTGGTCTTGCTCAAGAAATTACCTCCATGGAGGCATTCAAAGAGTCTTGGTCACTTGTCTTAGACCATTGTAGAAAGTATCCATTTGCATTAACTCGGTAAAACCATGATGTGGACACTCATGAGTAATTCTTTGTAACGATCCCATGCCTCCCGAATGATTCATCAAATCTCGAGAAAATTTCATTATCTCATTCTTAAGACTTGTAGTCCGGGATGGAGGATAGAACTCGTTAACTAACTTGGTGACTAGATCTTCCCATGTCTCAATAGAACGAGGGGTTGTTTCTCAAGCCAATTCCGGCTTGTCCTCTAGAGAAAATGGGAATGTAAGAAGCTTGATTGCTTCATGGGACATTCTTGTATTTGATGGTAGATGCAATCTTGTTAAACCATCGAATGTGTGCATGAGGATCATCCCGCTCAAAACCATAGAATTGGCTTTGGGTTACAGATTAAGCAACCCCGTTTTGAGCTCAAAGTATCGCCCACAATGGTGGGACAATAATGGCATCTCCGTAACCCTCGATGGGTGCTTGGAGAAGCTCATTCATCGGCTTATCTTCCGCCATTTCGACGGAGGTGGTGGTGGTGGTAGACGTTCCTCGATCACGGTGAAGGAGCGTAACGTCCTCACGCTTACGAGGAATGTTTGCAAGCTCGAGAAAGTGGACTTGTAGAATCGGAAGAACGAGTGCGCATGCACTAAGTATAAAAATCGCCAAAACAAATGCGAGGCAAAACGACAAGTGAACTTAACCAATAATCACAAATGAAATGGCTTTTTGAAAAAGGTACACCAAATCACAAGGACACAAAGGCAAGTTTTAAATCGATGTTCGGGAACTTATTATGGTCACACCCCGCTTAGTAGGTGTACCGCCTTGATTTGCGGTGGTTGATTTTATGTATAATTTAAGTACCACTAAAAGACGTAGGTAATGATTTGTGCAAAGGGTTTAAAACTTTTGGACAATATTTTTGGTATCGTCTCGTTTAACCAAATCGTATTTCTTTAAGAATCACCTTAAAAGAAACACAAGCTAGAAAACGTTACGATTGTTTTGTTGTTTTATATTTTTGGTGTTGTTAACACTTTAGGAAAAGTGTTAATGAACTTTTGATTTATATAACTTTACAAAAAACTTTTACAAACGATGGTATATCCGCAAGTGCGGTCCGAAAAATGCTTATAACACGCTTCTGACCTCCCGTGGCGCTAAAATTTGATTGGTGCTAAACCGTCAAGTTATCTCACACAAGCTAGCCACTTGTGAATGGCTAACCAAGGAACTTAAAACAGTTCAAACACCAATTCATCCTCCGTGGGACTTAATGACCCAGGAATCCACTATATTCCTCTGATCTTAATTGCATTAGTGTTTGAACTGTTTTAAGTTCCTTACGGTTAGCCATTCACAAGTGGCTAGCTTGTGTGAGATAACTTGACGGTTTAGCACCAATCAAGACAATACTGGAGAAAGTATGTGTTGAAGTGGTGAGTCAAAAGGAAGAAATAGCTCACTATTTATAGAGGAAAAATTCTCTCGTTCCTGGATCCCTCCCACAAGGGATCCGCTAGTGTAAAGCTAGGATCCGTGGGACGCCCTCTTTGCCCATGGGTATTTTTGGTTATGAGTCATGGGTCATGGGTTATGGGTTGATCCATGGGTTTCTTTCTAGATATAATGTATCTCAAGAATACAATGAACTTGGTTAAGTGGTTTGTATAAAACCATGGGTTATGGGTCAATACCATTTGCTAGTTTTTACCTATTTAGTATATACTTGTTTTACCCATTTTAGTATATACTTGTTTTTACCCATTTTAGTATATACTTAGTTAAGTATATATTAGCCCAATATGTAAACACTAGTTGTTGTACATATGTATCAAAATCATAAAATCACTTATACTTGTTTTAGTGTTTTATGTGAAAACGTTAGTGTGTTAGAAAACTATTGAATCAAACTATTTACGTATTTTATTTGTTTCGTTAAAATGATTTTACGTTTCTTATCGACAAAACATTAGAAGAACGTAAATTATAAATAAAATTTTTTACGGCTTATTTGTATTAACAATCTCCCCCTTTTTGTTGATGACAAAACATAAAATTATTTTAAGGAAAAGCTAAAATTTGTAAGAGTTTGAATTTGTAGTTTTTACTTTCTTCTCCCCCTTTTTGTCGAAACAAAAAGAGCGTCGAAAAGAAGCTAACACAGAGTTTTAAGAAAAACATGTAAAAAGAAAAGATGTAAAGTGAGTAAGTGACGGGAATGATTCTCGTCTTAACTCCCCCTTGACGAGTCCATCCCTTTGTGAGGGCGTCAAGTACATAAAAATAATAGAGCTAATGTGTTGCAATTGGTTCGTCCTTGTGACGAAAAAATGCTCCCCCTTAAAGATTGCAATTTTGCAATGGGGTATCATGAAGAGTAATCCAAATAAGGATTAAGTTGCAAGTGAATTTTTAATGTATAGTTTGACACAAAGCTCCCCCTAGCTTTATTGTGTCAAAATCTTTATGTGTATTTTGAAAATCTACAAAATGAAGGTTAGAAAACAAGAGTATAGTGCATAATTTCCTGCAAATAAGACTCAAGTTAGTAGTAATATGTGCTTCTGGACCACGGATCCCATGGTTCCCTTTGTGGAGGGATCCGTCTAGGCCATTTGTAGGGATCCGGCTGTCTGGGTGACGTTTTCTTAACAAATGAAGATATGTCAAACAATGCTAATGAAGAGGTGAAATAAATGATTTAGCAAGCACAAAAACAATCATGGCATATAGATATTCATTCAATAAAAACAAGAGATAATCAAGCAATATCTCTTAAACTAAGAGAATGAACTAGCCATACAAATACTACTAATACTAACTAGTTACTAGACTTAAAACGCGACATATGTTTGAGTCTAGGGATGAGTGGACTTGTTGATTTGATCCAGCTTTTCAAGAAGATGATTAAACATAAAATGTATCGCATTTCGTGCTTCTTGAACAAGTCCTTGAGTAATTAGACAATTTGGACAATTATTGTCTTGGTTTGGAACCGGAGGGAAATGGATATTTTGAGGAGGCTCTATGTGTGATTGTGGGTCTTCATTTTGAGAAGTGGGATGAGGTTCTAAAAATGAGGGTGGTAATGGAAATTCTTCCATATGATCAAGGTTATTCCTTGTCTCCCATGATGGACTAGTTGGTGTTGTCGGTGGTTCCTTATTCAATGAAAAGGTAGGTGAGTGAGTGGCTCTTGGTGGTGAATGATTCAATGAGTAGATGTTTGGGTGAGGAATAGGCTCATTTAAGGAGTGTAGTCCATGCTCAAGGAATGAGGGTTTTGACGGCTTGCTAGAACTAGCCGTGTTTGGTTTTGAACTAGATGATCCTTTTTCTAGTCCGAAAGGTTTGATGCTAATTGTAGTCACCTGGAAAATTTCGCTATTTTAAATCTTCATATTTATGAACTAGACTGTTTATCAAATTTATTTGATCTAAATTGAGCATTTTAGCATGTACATTTCATCTTTTATTGCATAAAATTTATGCCTATCCGAGTAGTCTTATTTAATTATGCACGATCTTTCTTGATGCTCAAGGAATGAGGGTTTAATTAAAACGTGACGACTACGAAGCTTGCTAGAACTAGCCGTGTTTGGTTTTGAACTAGATGATCCTTTTGAGCAAGTCTAGTCCGAAGGAGGTTTGATGCTAATACTCTTTTACTCCTTTAAATACCCCATCGATTCCCACTTGATGCCACAACTCACAACTCAAAATCAAAAGCTAGAGAGATACAAAGTGCTTGTGGTTTCTTGTGGATTCGATTGGTGGATTGGATTACTTCTTGTTTGTTTACCGTTAGACGCCTCGTTTGTTGTAAGGTTTTCTTGGTTCTCATCTTAGTTTTAATGATTAATCCTTTTGTATTATTGAATTTGATTATTGAGTAATATTATTAGTTTTGATTTAAACTTGTCTTGGGTGAAAAATGATGAAACCGAGGTCGACCCATAACATCTAGGCAAAGTGATTGCTGTTTTGTGTTACTCGAATTATACGACTGGAAAACCATTTTCTTTCTTTTCTGCTTTTGATTCATGTGTGGGCAAATGGTATAAATAAGTGTAAAAATTATGGGTTATTGTCATATGAAATGGTAAAAGGATATAATGCTTATAACTTGGCTTAAGATCGTTAAGATTCGGAATATGCGTGGTTTTGAGTCGAGTCGAAACTCACTGTGGTTCGACCACAGTGGTTGGTTTTTGATAGCCTCAACTTTTACTCTTTCCTCCCAATGCGTTTCCTTTTGACTTGATGTACTCGTGTCGTTGTTATAATTGTTTTGTGAAAGAACCTAAAAGAAAACATCATATTTGGATTGGCTATCCTTTTCGACTAAATTCTTTAACTCACTAGAAGCCTTAATCGACTAGCTTTCCCTAGTTTAATTATTGATGTACTCGACGCACCATCTTGCTTACCACCGCGACCTATTCGTGTTTTATTAGTTGTGACGAGCCGGTTAAGGTGGTGTTTTAACCCGGACCTTCACCCCTATCAAAAGCGTTTGGCAATCGATTTCCGGCTCACATGGGCGCTTTTGTTCATCGCTTTTTTTCGCACCATTTAGGTGTGTTTGTTTGCTACGATTCAGCCCCAACGGGTGTTTGTTTCGCTTATTTTCAGCCACCCAAAGGGTGTTTAGTTCTTGCCACGAGCCACCCAAAAGGGTGTTTAACTGCGCAAAACGACCACCAAAGCAGTGCGTTACTCTGATTTTCAAGATCCGTTTAGGCGCGTTGGGTTTGTCCCCTCGGTTCAAGAACGACACAAAGGAGTGTTTGTTACGGCCTATTTTCACGCCAACAAAAGGGTCTCGATGTCCCTTGGCGTACATTATTTCATCCTAAGTCTCCTAAATGTCACATTTCCTTTAATACCATACTCTTTCTTTTCTTTTCACTTAGGCATTGCGTTGGTTTCGGTCTCGAATTGGGCCACGAAGCCACACTTGGTAACCTTTATTCCTTGTGTCTAAAATACATAGAGGACTAGTTGGGCCAAAGCCCATGTGATGTCCAACCATGTCCGAAGATCAGACATGTACACCAAATACACAACTGAAACATAAGGTTTTATAAGTGAGACAAACAAGTAAAGTTTATAATATTGAACATGACAAAAGTCGTCATCCTAAGCATATTACGGTTACTTATCTTTTCGACCTTTCTCGCCTACTCGTTTTGACGTTATTGCTATCGATATTTGTCCACGATGTCTCATTTTATAAATATATGATATAAACGACTAACGAGATACCATTAACTCATGGTTCATTCTAAACGAAATATAATTTGAAACAATAACAATTTTTCTACACTTAGTCACAAAATATATTTTGGATATATAAATGAGTCATACCAATTTTTTTTCCAAAAGACCATTATATAAAACGGAATTTATTTTATTTTTACAATTATAATAAAACTATTACTCTTCTTATATATACTTATATTTTAAGCAAAACGTCTTTATGATATAAATACGTTACTACTTATTTATGATATTTTTCGTACGTCATCATCTTTCGGTTACGACAAACCCACGACTCAATTGTTTTAATATTTTGTGTGTGTCTAAGTACTTCCATGAGCCAAAGTTAATCATGTACAATAATAAACGATACACTAAATAACTAAAACTCTTGATATATACATGAATGTTACCAACTCGAAATACAAGGTATTAATTAAAGTATTGGTACATAAATTATAGGTCGTTGACGACTGCTCGGTGCACCACTTACTTGATTTCTTTACTACTCGGATCTCGCTTTACTAAGGTGAGTTCATAGCCTCGCCTTTACTTATTTATTTCAAACCCGCGAGGAGATGCATGCTATAAACTAGAACACAAGTCTTTCTTATCTTTGTGTCATTTGATCATTATTATTATAGCCTAAGTTGCACCATAAGTCCCTTACATCATGAACCATTAATCACTTGCGGTGAACGCGAATATTGTGGATAGTACTATGGGAATTAACGACCCGACTCGGTTATCGAAATAACCGGGCGCACTATATTTGTTAACTATGGAATTGGCAATTCCATCTCGAGGGCAATATTATTACTTACACCAATGAATGGGTGTATGCGATTAGTTTGGTGTCATGAGCTTAGCGCATAATAATAATCTTGTTTTCTATGGTGATTGTATTGAAGCAATTATCATCTTTTACTTGTGTTCAACTAATTATTTAAACCTATGAATATCACTCAACATTTTTGTTGACCTTTTAAGCATGCTCATCTCGGTACAAATTAGACTTTCATGAAGGCGTGAGTGGACGTCATGGGACACTTGAAGTGGTGTTATATTTCAATTAAAGTTGTCATTCGTAAAAACTATCTTTTATGTAATCTCAAACATGTGGTATTTTACTTTGTGTTCCCAAACACCGAATTTTATGAAATGGTAACAACTTCTTATTTATAACGCCTCTTTAGAGTCGTTTCTATAACTCTCGAGACTATGATCCTCTAAGTAATACCCCAAATAGTCTTCCGCATGTCACTTTGTGATTTTGGGGTGTTACTGATTGGTATCAAGAGCCTAGGTTATAGAGAACCAACTTGTATTTTCAAAACAAATTGGACTATAACCACGTTTTCAAATGGACCGTTTTACACCACCACTTCATGTCCTCCGCGCTTACTTGTTCCGATTGCATGTATGAGATTCGCTTAGCGGATAGTACATAACTACTAAAACTTGCATGATAAAACTTATAAATGCTAGCTTTCATTTAGTTAGGCATTTAGATTTGCGTGGCGATTACACGCGACTAACTAAAACTTATTTCATCGCATGACTTTATTTACTTATAAGTGCACATTTTCTTTTGGGTTGTTACAAGACCATGTCGACCGCTACTGCCCTATCGACTTGACCTCCGACGGTGAGATGGAGGATACTATGTCCTCTGCCCTACCCCTGGCACCGCTCTTATCACCCCTATGTCTTCGAGATGAGCCCTTGAGGAGGGTGAAGTCGTCGTCACACCACCTACTTTGATCACACCCGAGCACCGCCTGCTTTGGTCCCTCACTTATGACAGATATTTAGAGTCACGCAGTGGCTATCACCTCTCGATGTTATGTCCCGCACACACTCATCCACCTTAGTGTCTTCGCTTTCTTGCCCATCACCATCGCCTGCTCGCCAAGGCGATAGGCGAGCTAGGTTCTCGAACCCTACGAGCCCGCGCCATTTGGTCGACCATTCCGCCATCGCGAGGATGGTGCTACTTTCATGCATACCGCTCGGAAACGAGCAAGGGCACCTATCACTTTCATTCCACCATCTGATATACCATCATCCTCTGCCTTTCCACCATCAGCTGCACCTGCACCACCACTCATACCTGTTTCACCACTACCACCACCTACCACATTCATTTACCAGACTACCACTGTACCGGTTTCATCCTCACCTCGTGCGTCGTCACCTTTGGTGATGCACTCTGGACCGGTGACATCTCTTGGGGAGAGAGTCCATCTCACCCGCACCTTCGGACCCATATTACTGGCTATGTTTGCTACCCGAGCCGAGAGCCCGTGGGAGGGTCGATGCTGACGCCGGTCTTACATGATGCCACCATTAGTCGGTGGAGGTCGGAGGAGGTGCACCTAGCACTGTGGAGCTTGAGAGCACCGCTTCTTGCCGAGACTCTCCTCATCACGGAGAACCCTTCATCATACCATTCCGTTATTAGTCGCCCGAGTCTTCGCGAAATGAGGATCGACTTGAGGATGTTGTGGCATTTGTTGATGAGGTTCCGTTGGTGCGTATCGAGAACATCGAGGATGAGGTTGGAGAGCTCCTTAACGGGAGAGCCACGACGGAGAGCACTTGATAGGATTGGTGCCCGAGTGAGAGAGCTAGCGGAGCGATTCAGTGTTAGAGGAGGATGAGTCGAATGATTAGGACTGCTGACGAGCATTCAATGAAAAGGTAGGTGAGTGAGTGGCTCTTGGTGGTGAATGATTCAATGAGTAGATGTTTGGGTGAGGAAGGAATAGGCTCATTCAAGGAGTGTAGTCCATGCTCAAGGAATGAGGGTTTTGACGGCTTGCTAGAACTAGCCGTGTTTGGTTTTGAACTAGATGATCCTTTTCTAGTCCGAAAGGTTTGATGCTAATCCTTGCGGTTCTCTTAGCATTTGTTGGATGAGTTTAATGAGGTGGGATTCTAGCATTATTATATCTAATGGGAGATGTTTGATGGATGAGATTTCATGGATCATTTGACCCTTTCTTTTGGATGATCCTATAGTTGAAGAGTTGTTGCTAAGAGCCTTTTTCATAGTGATGATGATGCTAATATATACTACTAGTTGCTGATTTTTGAGAGGTAAGTGAGAGTGGTGCCTTAACCCTAAGGTTGTTTGGTTTATAAAGGATAATTTGAATTAGGAAATTAAATTCTTGGCCACTTAGAGGATTAAGCATGCACTTAGGATATTGATCACTCTAGGAGGATAATAAATGAAGGCTAAAAGTGGTTATATAACCAAAAGGTGACTTAAAATTGAATATGGAAGCTAATTTAGGCTTTCTGCACCACGGATCCATGGATCCTCTCGTGGATCCGTCTCGTTAAAACCGTGGATCCTGCTGTCAGGAAGGTTCTAGGTGAAATGATTATGCTTTTGTAAGGTTTGCTATTAATGGAATTCGTGGTTGTGACTTAATTTTGAAGTCTTTAGTTGTTGGATATCTCAAATCCTCAACCATAATGAGTGATGGTGCTTAATGATGGTTTTGGGTAAGAAAATTGACTTTAGGTAGTCTAACTATGTGTTTGACATGGATACCATTTAATTTGATATGGAGAAATGGTGGTAATAAATCCTAGAAGTCAGATGAAGATCTAAGAAAATTTTACTAAAATCTTTAAAAATAAAGAAAAAATAAAAAACTAGTTTTGAGCCTAAGTTTGAGTCAAAAGGTGATTAAGATCAATTTGCTAAAATTGATGGATATACCTAACTAAGTGCTATCAGATGTGATAGATAATGTGTGAGTGTTGGAGAGGAATTATGGTGAGTTTTGACGAGTTGATAAATCAAAAACATTTTGAAATATATCCTAGGTAAGCCATGGATGAGTGTGAGGCTTTCAACTATTTGAGGAAGACTTAGTTGGCTCTAGTATCTTATGTTTGACTAGTGTGAGGTGATCTAGTAAGCTGTTTTGATGTAAGCAAGTCTGTATTGCTTATCAGAGGTCACGGATCCCGCGGTTCCCTTCTGGGAGGGATCCGGCTAATTCAAATGCTGGGATCCGCCTACTACAGATCAGAAGGCTTTCAGAAAATGTGCAACTTTGCACTTTTTAGTAAATGCTTCTCCTAGTTGTTTCTATGAGGACTAAATGCAAGAACACAACAAATATAATGTATAGCAAAGTAGGAAGAGCTAAAGTTCCTAGAATGAGTGACGACGACCACTCAATGGGTCGTAAAATATCATTCTTCAAATTCCTAAGTTAGAATTGTTTAGTGCCAAGATATGGCGGTACCTACATACTACAAGCATTGTTTAAAGTGTTACAAACCATTGTTTGAAACTGTTCATCACAAATTTAGGTCCTATGACCTTACCTCTCTTCTCCATCACGTCCTCACCCGTCCTCCACTCTTTATCATACCATCTTCACTTCTTCTTCCTCAAGAAATTGGCGAAGCACTTGAAGATTCCCTTGGTTTGTTGCCATTCGGGTGATTCATTAGGTATGTTTGGCAATTGGTTAATGTAGTCCAAGGGGTCAAGATCGGTATTTCCGAGTGGATTGTTACTACTTCCTTCACCTCCTCCTTGTCTCTCCCTTTCATCCGAGGAATCCGTGGGTGGGTGAGGCCTCTTGCCTTCTACCATAAACCTTGTTGTTCTACCCTCGGTTAATGGTACCATAACTTTGTTGCAAAAGCTATGATCATGGGATTGTGGAGAAGGGTCTAATGCAAAGATGAATTTAGCAAGACGGGTTAGAAGCATCGCGTATGGGAGTACCATTTTGTCCATGCTTCTTACACTTTCTATTCTTTTGATCATGTAGTAAGCAACGTTGAAACGAGTCTCGGTCACTAGGCAATAGATCATGAAGCTTAGACAAGCGTTGGGGTGATCCTTGTTTCCAACTAGACACACCACATTCTCCCTCACCACATTCTCCCATTTCCTATACAATGGATACATTTCCGAAAGCTCCATTTGGAAAGGATCCCTATAGATCACCTTTGAGTTCCTAGTGACTCTTGATGGTGATGCTCTTGGTTGGAACACGGTGTCCCTCACCGTGGTTGCTTCCGGGATCAAGGAGTGGTAGATAGCATGATGATCAACCATTGTGTGTAGTTGTTCCAAAGACCATTCATTGGAGTACATGCAAACACCTTGGTATGGAACCCCTATAATTCTTCCAAACTCTACAAGTGAAAGACTAAACTCTTGCTCATTGATGATGAAGGCGATCGAGATGGACCCATTTTCATTTCTAACTATTCTCATGGTCTTGTAGAACTCAAGTACAAAGACCGGGCAAATTTGTTCGTCTATGTCCAATAGACAATCAAACCCAATAGTTCCAAACACTTCCCTTATGTCGGTATTTGCAAGAAATGAAGGTTCAACAACTCTACCTTCGTGAAAGAGTCTTCTTTCAAGCATCTTAAAGGCTTTCATATCGTCCGGACTCAGTCCATCTTTCCTATGGTACATGGGTATGTAGTGAACGGTGTCTTGGTAATCTTGTTGCTTGACATGATTGATCCTAAACAATACAACCACAATGTGGTGTTAATTGTGAATAGTAACCTAGAGGGTTTGATAACAATTTTGCTCTCATCATCTTTGTTGAATTCAAGAAATGTGTTTAATTTGTATTAACAATGTTAATTCTTTGATTTAGATTATCTTAGAAAACAATGTGGTGACAAATTATGATAAACCCATTTGAACCCAACTCTTAAAGATGAAGAAATTGTAATCCTAGAAATCAAGGAATTAAATTAACAATGTAGTGAAGATTATACTTACACAAGTGATTGTTAAGCTTGAGAGGAATGATCAAATTGCTCCTTTGAACGAAGAGTCGAGTTCTTGTTCGTGAGTCTTTGAGGTGAGTATAATTGTGGAACATCCACAATGATCATTCTTTAACTTAAGTTGTCTTCATTGCACGGATCCCGCGGATCCTCTCATTTGGGATCCGACTAGTGTAAACGCAGGATCCGCATGACAAAGAAAAATCACTCAAACATTCCGTGATAACTTTGGTTTGGTAGTTCTAAAACACCTAGTGTTTTGATGTTAAGGCTCTAAAACTTGTGATTTGATATTTTGAAGATTTTAATACTATTCCTATTAGACGTGGTTCCCTTTTTAAGAATTAGTCATAATTCTTGAGAAGCTTTTCAAACATTATAATAAAATCCCATTTTATCATAATATAAGAAGTTTTACATGGATATTTATTGACATAGATGAAGTGTCAATAAACCCTTTGTGATGAATAATGATTGAGGCTATCGAATAACCAAGATATCATTATTACGAGTTGGTAGCGTAGTCTATACAAATTAGTCGAAGAATACTATTCTTGATGATGACTATAATATAGATAACTACTTAAGTAAGTACTAATAGATATAAATCATGCGACTAAGATTTTAACAATAATAAAATCAAAAGTAAATTACTAGCGATCATACCTTTGCTAAATATTGTTTTTAAGAAAAGAAGTATTTAGATGAAATGTTTTGTGATCTTCTTGGAATCTCCATATTCATGTTGTGAGAAGGACAACACTAAAGATTCTTTTTGCGAAAAGACATATTTAGATAGATTCTTCATGATCTTCTTGGTAATCCCCAAATCCAAGTATGGATATTGCTTAACTAGGAGAATGTTAGAACATTCTATCATTGTCCAACAATAAACATTATAATGTTTTTTTTAAATATGACAAAAAATTCCTTCTTTGTAGTTTTCAAACATACACGGATCGTATCAAGTTTTTTTAAAGTACAACATACTCTAAGAAACTTGGTAACGAAGCTCTGATGCCAATTGTGGAAAACTAGAAGGGGGTTTAATAGTTTTACCAATTTAAAACTTCCTTTTAAATATTTAGATCGACTTATGTCAATCTATTTGGTTGTTTATGTTGGACGTTGATAGATAGATATATAAACGTGTAATGAAATATAAAGAGTAAGAAGCACATCACCACGACCCAAGTATTTATAGTGGTTCGGCTACAAGGACACCTTCCTTGCCCTACTCCACTCCCCGAGTCACCTACTCGAGAGTTCGTGAACACTACACCAATCTCCTTATGGCGGAGAAGCCTTCACAACGTCGCTTACACCTTTTTTTCGGTACAAAGCTGAATACCGAGTTCTTTCACACCAAGGCGAACCACACCTAACACAACGTCGCCTACCCTTTATACGGTGCTAGGCTAACCACCGAGTTCTTTCACTCCAAGGAGAACTAATCTTATCACAATGTCGCCTACCCTTTATTAGGTACTAGGCTAAGCACCTAGTTCCATTACTATGGAGGAACTACTACCCATCACAACACAACACCTAATCTCAAGGAGATCCACTCCTTGTTACAACACCATCAAGGATATCACCATCCTTGAAAATAACCAAATACTTATATGTATAACGATGCACCTCATCGATTATATGACCTTGGCATTCTTCCCTAATGCCACTTGATTTGATTCTTAGGCATCATTCACTAATGCCTTTGACACAACGCTGGCACCCTTCACTAATGCCTTCGTCTTGACACCTTTAGCATTCTTCACTAATGCTTTTGACACGGACGTTAAGCACCTTTCACTAATGCTTTCGTCTTGACTCTTTCGGCATCCTTCACTAATGCCTTCAACATCTATAGAAGAAGAAAGAACTATCAACAAGAGAACCTCAGTTGTCTTGATGATGACGTAGCATGGCAACTCATGGACTTGAGCTTGCTCGACTTCAAGAAGTGGTGATCTCGTCTTTAAGAGGAACCTAGAAGATCACACAAAAACAAAAGACAAACTACATTGAAAGATCCCTTAGGATCAGTGGTTAGAGAGGTACAATACTTGGAGAAAGTATGTGTTGAAGTGGTGAGTCAAAAAGGAAGAAATGGCTCACTATTTATAGAGGAAAAATTCTACTGTTCCCCGGATCCCACCCACAAGGGATCCGGCTAGCGTAAAGCTAGGATCCGTGGGACGCTCCTATTTGCCCATTGGTATTTTTGGTTATTGGTCATGGGTCATGGGTTATTGGTTGATCCATGGTATTTTTGGTATGTTTTTGGTAGTATTCTCGGTCGCCTTATTATACCAAGTTGGTTATGAAGAGTAGTGCTAGAACCATAAAATAGTTCCACAAAATACACCCACAAAATGAATTGGCATAATTTGATTGGTGTATTTGATTATAGCTTCTCTCTTATTTTTATTAAACTAATCAAATAATGTCACTTATTTTGTGGATGTATTTTGTGGTTTTAGCACTACTCGATTAGGAAATCTATGAAAGATAAAGCTGAGGTGGCATGGGAGATGTAGATCACTTAGGGAGGAGGGAGTGGTACCCTAATACCCTAGGTGCCACATCACCTCTATCCAATAAAAACCCCCAACTCAAAACTACCCAATTCTACCCTAACATTACCCGATTTGGAGGGAGTGATACCCCCCCCCCCCCCGATCTTTTTTTTAATAAATAAAATCACATACAATATTAAAATAAAACATATCATTTCATTAAAATAAAAATACATATTATTAAAATAAAACAAATTAGAAAAAGTAAAATATAAATATGTATATACTATAAGGTTTGAAATGTAAACATGTATATACTATAAGGTATAATATATAAATTACTTATATATTAAAAAGTAAAATATAAAATACATATACCGTCTTCTCCTTCTCCTCCATGTTTACAACCCGTACTTGCGTAAAAAAATAAACGAAGCAAAAATATGTTCTCCTTCTCCCAAACGGTCACTTTTTCAAATCTTCTCACAATACTCGCTCGGGCTCACAAACCGAATTTGTTACTCGATCAAAGTACCGAAGTGGACGGGGCGGTGTACCCGCTCGGCTTCACCTACTCGATGGCACTACCCGTGCCCACTCCCTCCTCCCTTAGGGTGCGTTTGGTTCACAGAATATTTTTGAAAGAATTGTAATCTTTGAAAGGAATTGTAATTTAAATAAATTGTAATTCAGTGAATTGGAATGTGTTGGAATTAGAATATGTTGGAATTGTAATTGATAAAATCATCATCGTGTTTAGTTGACTCACAACGTAATGTAATTTAGAAAACATTAATAATAATAATAATAATAATAATAATAATAATAATAATAATAATAATAATAATAATAATAATAATAATAATCAATGTTGCAAAATCGTGAATCGGTAGTCGCATGCGATCGACCATCATGCAAATGATAATCGGTCAAGGCGAGATTAATCGGCGATTAATCGGATTGGCATTTCGCAAGTTTTGGGTATTTCTGGAGACAAACTAAAGATCTTAACGGATTCTAAGCCTATTATGTTTCCAAACCTCAATAAATGGATCCAATTCTTATTATGAGGCACATTATGCGTTATAAGTGAAATAAACGATCCCATTGTGCGTCATAAGTGAAATTATTATTTTTTTAAAGTTGACCGATTCGATCGATTCGGCCGATTGTTGACCGATTTTTGGCCATTTTTTACCTGGCCGAATTTTTGACCGATTTTCAAAATTCTACAAGGTGTATGATCGATTCGGCCGATTTTTGCAACATTTAATAATAATAAATAAATAAATAAATAAATAATATTACAAGTTTACAATGTAGGCTGTTTATAAGTTAAAATAATACAAAAGTGGTTATACATTATTATGTCAAATATGAGTAATTATTATATGAATGAGTGAGTCAGTGGCGGATCCAGGAATTCGGAGGAGGGTATGCACATTTTTTTCAATGGCATCATTAATACATTTGGTTCACATTAGGTTTTTCCGGGTCGGGTTTTACGGGTCGGATTTTTCCGGCGTATATAAGTTGGTTAGTTAGATTATAGTATTTTAACTAAAACTGGTTTGGTTTAAAAGTAAATCTCGTTTTATTCTTGTAATAATGTATAGTGTTAAATTCTTGTGTTATCTCCATTCTTGTAGTAATGTATAGTGTTAAGTTCTTGTATAGTGTGACCTATTTAAACATAAGTAATTTTCTGTCACTACAAGTACATAAAGAAGGTAAACTAAAGCTATCCAAGTGCTAAAGATATAAACTATTTAGAAAATCTTAAAACAATAGACTTTAATACTTCATGGCATGTATACGAGGAAAGAAAAATAAAATATATAGACTGATATCCATATATATATACTACTTATATATACTATAGTAGATAGTAGATTGGGCCTTTTGGAAAAAATTGGGCCACTTAATCCATTTAACCCACATTTAAAAACCTAGTGCATCCTTCTTCTTCCTCATTATAACTGCCGCTTATTACTAGTCTTCATCTACTTTTTTTTTCTTCTCTCTTTTCAACGAAGGTAAGTTAGACTAGCGTATGCACTCCAAATTTTCTTGAGTTTTACAGGGTGTGCACTCACAAAGTTTTAGTGTATTTTGTCGTCACTTTTGAAGAAAAGCAAATTTTTACACTACTAAGAATTTATGCGGGTATGACGCGTACCCTACCTTCAATGTAGATCCGCCTCGGTGAGTCATTTATTATTAGCGTAAGAATATTCAATGCATTTCTTTAATATCTTATCGTAGCCTTACATTTAACATTTTCTAAAAGTATTATAAAAACATTAGCTAAATCAAAATAAAATTCCCACCGTGTATTTTCACACTCAATTAAAAAAATAAATATTTTTAAAGGAGTTAATTAAAAACGACACTTTTGACAAGTAAATCATTCGAGCGATTAAACCATTTGCTCTCTAATTTATTTCAGCCACATATCCTCGCTAAAAGACACAATACACAAAGAGTTTGCTCCCTCTCAATTGGTTGCCGCTTCACTAAAAGACAAAATCTGTGAAGAAGAAAAATCTTTGCTTTTCCTCCAAATTGGTCGCCGCCTCACTATACACAGAGAGCAAATGCTTTGCTCTCCCTCCCATCGCTTCGCTAAAAGACAAAACATACAAAGAGCAAATACTTTTCTCTCCTTCCTAATTATTCGCCGGATTAAAATTGTGTCAATTTTTGTAACTCTCTTCTCAAAAGTCTATTTTAGCATACGTGGGTATATATGTCCATTTAAAAATTTCTCTCTATTTTCAATGTAAAATAGTTATCACGAGACTGGCGTTGGTCCGCCGCGTTGCGGGCGGGTGAATTTTTTTGGGGTGATTGTCGTTAATAAATAGTAATATATATATATATATATATATATATATATATATATATATATATATATATATATATATATTTTCCCGGGTGAATTTTTAAATGAGGGTGATTGTCTTACTAATAAATAGTAATATAATCTTTTTTTTTTTTTGAATTTTTAATAGGGGTGATTGTGAACTAATAAATAGTAATATAATATATAATCATTTTTTTTTTTTCATGGCGAATTTTTAATAGGGTGATTGTCTTGTTAATAAATAGTAATATAATCTTCTTTTCTTTTTTTTTTCTTATGTGGGCGGGTTCTAATTTTTTAAAGCATGTAGCAATTAACCCACCGCCCAAGATCTTGTAGATTGTAGAATGATCAGTAGCATGGTGTCAAAAACGGCGACGTTTTCTTTGTGATTTACTCCCTCCGTCTCAATATAATTGTCCATATTTCCATTTAGGGATGTCTCAAAAAGATTGTCCACTTTCCATTTTTAGTAAAAACTAGAGAATATATTAGAGGAATATTCTCTTTAAGTGGTTGAGATTTATAGTGGCCCTATTTTTATTAAACTTGATGCATTCTCTCTCATGACAATAATTTTGAGATATACTTATAATATTCTAAAATCTAAACGGTTAACTATATAGTCACGTATTTCACATGTCCACCCACCAACACTCACACCCGAAACAAACTCACCCCACACCCTCTCCCTGACGTCACACATTTCCCCCAAAATTTCCACAATCATTCAAACAAACCCTAACCCCAAATCCAAATCCACAAATTCCAATCCAAACCAAAAACAAAACCATGGTGATGAACAGTCCATTAGTAGTAGCAGTAGCCAATATCTCAGCAGACATATGCCAATACATAGCATGTAACCCAGAACGTTTATCCAGTCAACATGTCCTTCATCTTTTGTTTTGTTTCCCTTTTCAACAGTTTCGTAGATTTGCCCTTTGTTTGTGGACTTTTTTCTGTTTCCCTGTTAATAATGGCTTCTTTTCGTCTTCTTCTTCGTCTTCGTCTGATGAGGATGATGATGATTCGCATTCGGATTGATTTATTGGTTATTATTTGTAATTTGATATGTTCGCGCGTATTTATATGTAATTTTTGTTTACAAGTAATTAGTTTAAAAAGATGTAATGGGTATGAGGCGCGAGTCTTTGACTCAGATGTACGTGGCTTAACAACCCTTTCCCTGGCGACCACTAGACTATTTGGTTTAAAAGCTATTGTTGTTATTGTTTATTGCTACATTATGAATGAAGAATTGATATTGAATTTGCTTAGTCTAGATATAGCGCGCTTGTTGCTTAAAGTCAATTTCAAATTTGATGTTACGGGTTTTTTTTTTTTATCAAGTTCTGTCTACATATGATGTTTGTTTGTGGATAAACAATTGTTGTTTGTTTTTCACGCTGAATCAGTGTCTCGATCACAATTGTTATGTAAATATTAGTGAGTTAATGGAAAGGGCAACCTCATCGTGACCTTTTTTTTTCTTCCTGTTGAGTTTGAAATCTTCGGACAATGGCTTGTGACAGGTCTTTGTTATTGTATTGTAAAGTGTCTTGTTTATAAGATGATGTTGTTGTATGCGGTATGGTATAGTCTGAAAGAAGTTAAGGATTGGCATTGTGGCTTTGGAATTATACTTTGGCTTCTGTTAAGAGCTATTCTTATCTTTTCTACTTTTGAAATATGCGTGTTCTTACTTTAATTGAGAAAGTTGCGGTCGTGAAGGGTTCTTATAGTAGCATACTGTTAGATTGATATATATCATGAGCAGTTTCGTTACATTTGTCTATATCTTTGTATTGATATTGGTATCTTGCAGCATTGAGTCATGCTGATTGAACATTGTATCATCAATGTTTGTGCTATTCTATATTCGATTCTCGCTTGCACAAGTGATTTCAAGATGTTTGTAAATTGAAAACTCTGTGAAGCTTTAGTAAATGTGTACGTATGCATTGAACCCGTAAAGGCTTTAAAGTTGATTAGTCTATAAGATTGGCAGTGGCTGATTGCCTACCATTAAAGCTCCTTACAAGTTTTGGTATCTGGCTATTGACTAACAAGGGTGGAGCCACAGTGCCACACTATGCCGAGGAGTGGTGTTGAAAGTTGAAACTGGTATTTCTTCAATTTTGGTGTGCATTTTAAAAGTGTGCTGATTTTGTTGTGTAAAGTAGTATATATCTGCACACTCTGCTGGGAAAAGTTATAGTTGCGGCGCCCGTTAGGTACTACCATATTGGTGATATTTTGCTTAGCATGTTATTATTTGTTCTTTTGAACAAGTTGTTACGAGTTTAAGACCTTTCGCTATCTTGTGTGTATATCTACCGGTTTTTAAGAAAATCAAAGATCTAGATTCTGGGTAGCAATGAAACATTCAGGTTATATAAATGTTTATAGAACTGCATAGTCGTAGCTCCTTGCGTATGTTGGTTTGAACTTGTAGCCTTTCCGTTGGTTGGTGCGACTCCTAAGGAGTTGATAGCATCTTATTTGGATTTAGTGCTATGTGATGTTTGTTACAATCAAGTCCAAATTCTATCCAACTAGATCAACCTTTCGGTTCAAGTGTTAAACTTGAATAGTATGTTTTGTTCCATTGATGTGTGCCTTGCTCGGATAAAGCATATGCTTGTTTCTAGTTTTGCTTCAAATTTTCATTGTCACAATTCAATATTATTGATTCTGATTGAGTTACCAGATGGTTCAAATTATTACTCCACCATGCAAGATAATATGTTGCCTTTTTAGTCAAAATGATTTATCATTCTTTCTACCTAATCATTGTTGTTGTTCGTAATACTTCTTCCGTCTCAAAATTATTGTCATGAAAGAGAAATCACCAAGTTTAATAAAAATGGGACCACTATAAATCTCAACCACTTAAAGAGAATATTCTCCTAATATATTTTTTAGTTTTTACTAAAAATGAAAAGTGGACAATTTTTTTGAGACAACTTAAAATGAAAATATGCACAATTATATTGAGACAGAATGAGCACTATATTAGTATGGTATTTCATGCCACATGAAATCTTATAGGCATTCAAACTTATCTTTCTTTTTCATTAAATCAGACATAAGGAAAACAAATAATTTCTTTCTGAATATTGAAACGATACTGTTGTGGGAAAGCAATGGGTTTAATCACATCATGATGTGGCTCATTGGATAGTTTGATGTTTGTTTAAGGCTGCCCCAGTAAGGATTTCCAATCCTCCTCATTTTTCTGTCGCGCCTTTTCTCTCCAAATGACCTTCGGTGATTGGGTGTCCCAAGAAAGGCGACCTTTAATAAAATTAATTAAAAGGGTGAGTGTTGTTTTATGTGTGTGTTTTTTTCGATCGTACATACGATCGAATTGATGATAAAAAGCCCCGATCGACACCTCCCACAATAACAAGATCGAGTGGGGATCGATCCTCCCAATCGATCTTCTCTATCACGATCGATATTGCTGCAGGCAGCCTAAGCTTATCTTTGCACCTGTGAGCTTAAATGATTTTAAGTTACTTTTATAAGCTTATGTTTTCGGTTTATTTTAAAACTGATTGGTTTATATGAGTTTGTTATGACATATTATACTAGAGTTGGATCTTGCATTTCAAATGACGGCGATAAATATAGTTATATAATAAATATAGTAAATGAATTTCTAACTCTACTCTTCTCGCAATTCCTCCCGCTTAGTGAATTCATTTCACAACACTCCAAATGTATATGTGTTAGTTGTATGTGTTTGTTTGGGTTTCCGTATCTTTCCGTGACATCATTATTCCGCATATAAAAGACCTTAACAATCTCTTTCCGTTAAACACTTTACCAAAAGTAAATGATTTTGATAAATAAAGTTTGTATTTATTGAAATAAAGGTTAAAGTTATAAAATTTGAATAATAATAAAATAAACCTACTAAAAATGCAAAACTAAAACTCATAAAATATATCAAAATGGATGTTGAATTAAAGAGCACAAAATTTTAAAAATATGGTGAAATTAGATCATAAAAAAATTAAACGAATTAAAAGATATTTAAATTTAAAATAAATGTGATTAATTAGTTAAGTAGTGGCGTACGTCACCCCATTATTCGAATTTCTTTATTTTATTTTGTTAAAATTTACTCCATTTTGTTATTTTTAGTTAGAGAAGTGACACATGTCATTTCCAATGATTAGAGCTCTTTATCTTAATTTTTGTGGGCCACAACTTAAATGATTTATATAGTAGTATAGATAAACATAAGTTTCATAATAAGCCTAAATAGAAGTATAGAAAATAAGTCGAAAATAAAAAGCCTCTAAGCTCATAAATAAAGTGTAACCAAAGGGCTTCATTTTAGTGGTATCTCAAGTGTGAGAATGTTTCAATCAAATGATTGTGAGTTCAGTCCTACTTATGACATGTGAGATTGATTTATTGTAAGATAGTTTAGTTACCTTTCAAAAAAAAAAATAATAATAATAATAATAATTTGTAGATTGATGACGCTATTTTGCATAGAAAAACTCGCTTTATAAAAAGTCTAAAAAGTATTCAAGGCCCAACACGTGTCTCTCTTTTTATGCTTTTAATTCCATGTCATCTCATCTAGAGGTGAGCGCGGTTCCGGAACCGTAAAGAACCGACCGGAACCGAGAGAACCGATAACCGAAAATACATATATTAAGAATCGAGAACCGGACCGAAAAGTGTGTTTCGGTTCCGGTTCGATTCTTGGGTCCGATTCGGTATTTCATTATACAAGATTGAAACCGATTTTTTTTAAAAGTACCTAAAATTTAACATTTTTAATGTTTGCACTCATTTATATATCTTGGCGAGACCGTGCTTGCAAGCATTGGTTTCTAGCGGTAGACGATTAACGATATGCGATATTATGGTAAGTGTTTCGTATAACGTTCAAAATAAAACGTGAAAAAATTAAAATGTAATTACAAACGACTGTAACATGTGATAATTCAACTCTAGCAAAAAAATTTATCATGTATCGAACGACATATAAAAATATTTAATGAAACTTAAATTAAAACATTAAATCTAAAAACCAATTTTTCCACTATACTCATTTACAGAAGGTGGATTTGTAAAGATACGATTTGGTCTAAGTTGACTTTGTTCATTGTCTATATCTTTTAATACTTTGAAACTATTTATGGTCATTGTATTAAACGTGTCTTGAACCATGAACAAAGGCTCTAACAATAAAGATCTTGCATAAATTAGTAACTTGTTTTCCACTATACTCATTTACTTACAATAACCGATTGGTGCAAACCAATTTTTCCACTATACTCATTTACAGAATGGTGGATTTGTAAATATACGATTTGGTCTAAGTTGACTTTGTTCATTGTCTATATCTTTTAATAATTTGAAACTAATTATGGTCACTATTACATTTGTCTTGAACCATGAACAAAGTCTCTTACAATATAGAACTTGCACAAATTAGTGACCATAATTTTTCCACTATACTCATTTAAAGAATATATGATTTGTAAAGATACAATTTGGTCTAAGTTGACTTTGTTCATTGTCTATATATTTTAATACTTTGAAACTAATTATGGTCATTCTATTACATGTAAACATAGTCAAAAGGACATAGATTATTGATAACAAACAAAATAGTTTATTGATAATGTAATCATAATTGAAAAGAACGTAAACATAGTCTCCACGTTCTTCGGGTAAACATCTTGGTTCCGCTTGTTCTAACCATGCAAAGATATCCTTCATATTTTGTAGAACAAGTTTCATCAAACCTTCAACAAGATTGGTGTCATTTTCAATTATATATTCTGAAGATCTAATATGTGATCTCTTTATGAACCAAGTCCACCCGTAAGCGATCCATTTGAACTGTTGTAGCTCCAGCAGGTCGAACCGTTGTCGCTCCAACAAGTTGTTCGACATCAACTTCAACATCAATCGACATCAACTTCAACATGTAACATTAGAATCAATTAAACAACATTTAAACAAAAAAAATACATTAGTAATTTTAAAAACCACGAAAATAAATGTATCAACATTGTTTACACAACTTGTTTATTACTACTCCATTACCGCGAGATTTGTTGCAATTTGGTCATGCATGGTGACATCTTGATTGTCCGAACGATTCGTCATGTGGGGTGTGTTAGTGGAATTCATCATGAAAGACTAATGACGAATTATCAACCCAGTAGATTGTGACCTTATCTAATGAATTATTCACACCATTGTACTAATGTTTACTATTTATAATGAAAATATTATTCATCTATCGTCCTTAAGAGATCCTTTTACGATCAAAAATATGCTCCAAAAATAGTTCCTTTTTTTGTTATCCATATACATATGCATGTACTATTATATTGCATGGTTTATTCTATTGTCACATGATTTGTCACATGATCGATTTGTCACATGTACTAATATATTGTCACAAACACTGAATATATGAAATAATAAGAGTCCACGTATTTGGTTATAGATTATAGATATTGATTTACATTGTAGACAGAATGCAAGTAGTTTTCACCAATGGAACATTGAAAATAAATAAGCCTTGATAGAAATTTGTAACAAACACATGTATATGTAAAAGAAGACAATCACTAATCCAATAGAATAAACCATGTTTGTGATTTCAACACATTGTAATTCCAGTGCATAATGCATACACAAGTTCTTATTTATTGTAAAACAACTCTCACTTTCATTTGATAGGACACGAAACTAAATGACACACATCGTTTATATTTATTGTAAAACAAGAGGTTTTACCAAAAACCAAAAACATTAATTGTAGTCTTCATCACTCTCACTTTCATAAACCAAACAATAAACTCGTTTTCGACCAAGATTGATGGGCTGAGTCGTTTCTTCTTCTTCTTCCTCATCTTCGTCATCACTCGATATGACAATGACATCATCCCAATTCCAATTAATAAGATTAGGATTGAAAAAAAGGAATAGGATGTGGAGGAGGGGGATGAAGCTGATATAAAAAAACAAACAAGTTATGTCAATGAACATTAGAAACAACAAACATGCGTATTTCAAAATAAGATCATAGAAAAGAAATATCATTTTAATAAAACTTATCATTTAAGTTTCAGCATCCAATGCCATACGACTAAGAAATATCATCCATAGATTAAATTTTACTTCTACGGCCTAAAATAGGACACTAAAATGAGATAACTGCAACAAACGCAACAAATGTCTTACTTGCAAAACTTTAATCTACAACACATAAAAAAATCACAGTTGCAGTTTCAAGTTCAGTTTGTACCACATATCAGAATAACAATTCATCGGATGCATCATTTTATCACAAAAGATGATGTTTCTAACCTGAAGGTCATCATCAACATTCGTTTCATTTTGCATTTCCATTTTCCTGTAGTGAAACGATTTCCTTTAGTGAAACGATTTCTTGCATGAATGATTGACTCTGAAAACACATTGTGTTTATATAGGCTACGTCAATGTGTTTAAAAAGTTGAATTTTCCCTTTTCCCGCCTTGAAATATCTTTACTATCTAAAATGGTCAAAGGGGAAAAGTGAAAACTTGAATATTGAATATTGAAAGTCAAAATTTTTTCAACCTTTTGAAAAACTTAATTTGGTCAAGCTTGAAAGTGAACAAAGTTGACAGAAAAATTCGTTTGGAAAGTATTAAATGCATACGTTTGGAAAGTATATTGCTGGAAATTCATGTTCATGTCTAAGTGGGTGTCTTTGGAAAAATTCTTTGGAAAGTACTATTGCTGGAAATTATGCAATTCAAAGGATGTACGTTTGAGAAAAAGGGCCCTAGCAGTGTTTCAATTCTTTCTCGTTACATATTGAAATTTTTAGAATATGCAAACTTGTTGACAAATAAAAGTTCGAAAACATCTAGCTTATTTATTAGTGATTTGTGATAATTTTTTGCTTGATATACATAGCACGATATAATAAGACAAAGCATACAATTAATAAATTTTCAATGTACTAGCTAGCATGTTATCTGGACTTATGGCCAAATTGAATTGAGTTTGTCCCATATAAATTGCAACATTATAATCTGATTCAAGATGCAAGAGAAAAAGTTTGATTGTTTTATATAGAGGTAAAATGTAAGAACATCAAAGAAGTTCTAGCAAATGGTGACAATGAAAGTTTGTATGTCAATAACATGTGTAATGACAACGCACGGCATGCAACACGTTCCAAGACCTTAGGAACATAAACTGGGTTTCAAGTGTTTTTATGGGTGAAAGATGTAATCCATCTCTTTAGGCTGAATGCAGTAGGAGTAAATCGCCAATCGATCGAGGCATAGGGCGATCGATTTCATCTCGATCCCCTTGCTGTGGAGGCAATCGATCGCCAGCAAAAAAACATGAAATGGTCGTGTGGACGATCGATAAGAACAAAGCAAAAAGTATACTCTCTTGTTGCTAGCGTTGAAGTCCAAACAAAAAAAAAATGTAACCGTTTAAAAATTAAGATTTCGACCGTTTGGTATAAAATAAAAAAATAAAAAAAAAATAAAAAATACTATTAAAACTATCCTATAAATACACAACATATTTACACGCCACAACTTAGATTTTTAATAAGTGTTGTAATGTTTAATAAGTTTCGTAATGTTTTAGTTTTATTTGAATTATTATGTAACGTTTAATTATTAATGAAATTTTATTTTGTGTTAAAATGTTTAAAAAAAAAAAAAAAAAAAAAAAAAAAAACTTGGTCGCCTTCTTGGGGCACCTAATCGCTGAAGGTCATTTGGAGAGAAAAGGCGGCGTGGCAGGGAAAATGAGGGGGATTGAATCCCCCCAACACAAAATTAAATTTCATTAATAATTAAAACGTTACATAATAATTCGAATAAAATTAAAACATTACGACAATACAACGACTAAACTAGTTTTGATTCTGACGATGCCAAATGTCTTCAACCAAATCGGCTTTGAGGCTAAGATGAGTTGTTTTGTCGCATAGCTCACTGGTAATTTCCAACGATTCCACATGCGTCCTTATGGGATCATAAGAACGGTCTTCTCTTTGGAAAGAATACGGAGATATCGCCACTGTTATTCTGAATTATCATATTATGTAATATGATGCATGTGTACATTATATGCGATAGACGCTATTTGTCAAACCCTCTAGCCGGATGTTTAATCATTAGCCACTTCTTATTTAGTACACCAAAAGCACGTTCCACATCTTTTCTTGCTGCTTCGTGCATCGTCTTATACAATATTCGTTTGTGATCATTCGTCCCTGGATTTTTAATGGACTTTATAATAACCGGCAATGAATAGCTCGTAAGAATTAAAACTCATAGTGTGCAAATATAGGGTAGATTTTTTTTTTGGTTTGGATATAGAGAATGTGTGAAATTTGTTTGTGGGTTTAAGTATGTAAATATGTTGTGTATTTATAGGGTAGATTTTTTTTTTTTTTTTTTTTTTTTTACTTTGCAACGGCTACAAATTAAAGTTTAGTATGTTTATATGCTTTGGATATCGATCTTGCAGACGATCTATTTCGTTTTTTTGGGTGGCGATCGAAAGGAACCACAGCAAGGAGATCGATAGGGGATCGATCGCCCTTCACCCTCGATCGAGAGGCGATCGACCTTACTGCAACTAGCCTTAGGGACAACTAGCACCATTTAATATTGCAGTCCCATAACTTTGGGCGGTTCTTCGGTTCCGGAACCGATACCCGCGGTTTCGGACCGGACCGAACCGAGAACCGCAAATTGAAATATTTAAGAACCGAGAACCGACCGCGGTTCTAAAATTCGGTTCGAGTTGGGTCGGTTTCGGTTCGGTTCTCGATCCATTTGTTCACCCCTAATCTCATCTATCTCTTCTTCTTGTCTTTCACTACTTGCCCAAAATTTAGTTAAAAAATCGTTGAAAATGACAAATTAGGTTTCGATTTGTATTCAATTTCATCATATATATCCGTTCAATCGCTAACAAATTACAACATTTTTTAAGAATTCGAAGTTCATCAAAATTAGGGTTTCGTTCAATTTGAGGTAAAACAAAATTACTATGACAATTCGTGATAACAAGGCCAAATTAATATCAATTCTTCATCGATTTTGTTTTTGTAAAGTTTTTCTCATAAATTAAAAAAAAATTCATGTGTTCATGAAAACAATCATAAGGTGTTCTATGAAATGTTTCAATGAACTAATTTTGTGATTATGAAGTTTGAAGATGTTCAATTGAATAGAAATGTTTTTTTAATTCATAAAAGGTTCAATATTTGATAAAAAAGAAAATCGAAAATTGTGTTGAATAAAACTTTGAATATGTAATTGTTCATCACAAACTGTTTATCAAGCAAGTTTTTATCAAGGAAAACTTAACAAAGAAGTTGTTCATCAAAGAATGTGGAGGGAACAAAATTGTTCATGAGAGATTCTACATGGAAGTTGTTAATTAAGGAATGTTGAGAACACAAAAGTGTTCATAAAAAATAAAAAATGTTGTGTTATGTTCGTCAAAGAATACAAAAATGTGTGTTATGTTTATCAATTTAAAATGTTTATCAATTTTTTTTTATGATCATCAATACGTGTTCATCAATATTCTACCAGAATGTTAAAAACGTTCATCAATATCCAAATGTTTATCTACTATGGTTGTTCATCAATACTCCGTTCAAAAAAAAATAATAATAACATATGTCAACACCCTAGTGACCTTTTACAATGAGAGGTGATTTATCACTATTTATTTTGATTTACTACATACTCAATTATACAAGCAGACTATAAACAACGACAAGGATCTTATCAAGTTGCTTTATCCAACTTGACTCAAGTTGGTAGATCATCAACCATTAGATTAAAATCAAATGTTAAGATTAAAGTTAATCTTGACTTTTGATTTTAATTCAATGATTGAAGATTAAGCAAGTTAAGTTAAGTTGGGTAAACAAATTGAGAGGACCCTTGTCCATAAACAATATGCGATTGTAATAATTCGTAAAGTTGTGAGTATGCAAATCAGTTCACATGTGCCACCGTTAAGGCATTAACCAAGTTTCTATTTGATTCTCTTCCCTTTAAGGGGGTTTTTGGGTAAAAATCACGTTTGCATAAATGATGTTTGCAAAATCACGTTTTCAAAAAGTAAGTCCCTACCTCCAATTTCAAAACCACGTTTAAAAATGGTAAATAATTGGAAATCATTAATGATAATGAACACATTTAAATACTTGGGCCAAAAGTGTAATTTTACCAAAGTACAGGGACTAAAAATATAAATATTCCCCGTAAAAGTCAAGAATGTAAATTTCTCGTAACTTGAAGGTACACACAACAATTGATCTCCGATGGAAACCTTTGCTGATAGGTTAGGACGAACTGACAAAATGCTGTCCTGGCGACCTAAACCCTCACTTGAAGCAATTAGAAGTAATTAAACGTGAACATAACTTGATAAGATGAGTAAATAGGTTAGCACATTTTTCCTCTATTGATCACAACCTCTACCTTTACTTGCCGATAAGGAGTTCGCCTTATATGTTCAAACTTATCCCGCCTTGTCCGGCTCATTCTTCAGTCTTCTTAGCCTTCCGTCTTAATATTCAGTCTTGTCTTCAGTGATAATAGTTGGTGAGGAGATTATTCACTTTTTGAAAACGTGATAATCAAATAATGACGTTTTCAAAAGGTTGACAAACACCCCCTAAATATTTGTTCTTTTAAAAAAAATTTTTGGTAGGCGGCGGCTCCAGCTTTACGACTTTCGATTCCTTCTGGGATCAACAACTTGACGTAATAAATTAACTAATTAAGTTTATAAAACTAAAATTAGTCTAACCTTTATTAATTAATAATGAATAATAAGAAAATCATAATCGTTGCTTCTTCACTCAACCACTCTTCATTTCTCCTTGTCACTCCACCAACCGCCATCTTATCTCCACCATGGCTTCTCAGGTTTTTTATATTATAATATATTTTTTATTATAGTTTTATGTAGGTAAAGTTTTATATTATGGTAATAATTATGATCGTTTGTTATTAAACCAGAGTGATGCTGCAACTGATCAAGTCTTAGAGATGATCAGTGATCATCAGGTGCTTTTTCTAATATAAATTAGTTACTATGTGTGTTTTTTTTTTATTGGTTTTCGACTTTTTAGTGGACTAATTCACGGGTTTGAGCCTACGCATCATGGACCCCGTGCAAAAGGTTTATGTGATAACTAGACATGATATACGACACCAAGTATAAAAACAAAATAACATAGTATTCAAACGATCTAACTTCAACTTTAACATATGGAAACCTTTGTTCATGTAGGAAAAGGCTACTAGACTGCCTCCCGTTGAGGAAGTTAAGACGATCTTTGTTCATACCATTCGTGGCATGCTTTCTACTCTCTCTCAGGTTTTTTTTACCGTTTTCTATTTTCTAGTAGGATTCTTGGATCAAATTAGAAGTAAAGTGATACACTATTTTGTTTCCTAATCTATCATAGTTTTGATTTATCAATGAATACAATTCATGTTTTTGAAGTTTGTATGAAATAGTTGTGAACAAATCAAGAAGCTCAAATATAAATATATTTATCTGGTTGACTTAAATTAGGAGGTATAGTGGAATGATCTTGCTAGGGATATGATCAAGTTAACTATCGCAATGAGATAACCTTTGTTATTGATTGTCTTGCGGTCATTAAGGGGGTGTTTGGAGTAGAACCAGATATTAAACTGGTTTAAGAGAGAGATAGGTAAGGTAACTTGGCATTTAACTCACTAATCAGTTCTCGTATCGCCAAGTTACCTCTTTCTTGAAATGACCTAAATAATTAGAAAATAAGATACATAGTAACTTTCGCCAACACTCAAGTTAACTTCAACAAATGTTCAACATCCTATGATCGGTATCAAATTTATGTGCATTTGGAGGAATATGATGTAGTTCTACTTGTTTACTTAAAACTAATTACTACCAACAAATAGTTTTGATCTTTAGGATAAGTCACTGGTGCAATACCATAGTAAGATTATCACCTGATTGAATGCAAAGCTCAAATTTATGCCTCTCGGTCTAATAAGTATTTTAGGAACCATATTTTTTGAGAAATTTGTATTAATGTTTGCTTTTTCAATACAAATGGTGTGTTATTGATGCTACTTCATTAATGTGCAGAAACATGAGGGTTATCCGTCTGGATCAATGGTTGATTTTGCTTGTGATGCCAATGGATCTCCAATACTAGCACTCAGTAATTTGGTAGTTCATACAAAGGTATGTAAGTAAGAGTCAGTTTTATAGTCAAATTTGTATCATCTGTTGCTTTATAGGGTATTTGGATATGTGTTTTGAAAACTGATCAAGCTGTTAATTTTTGGATAAACAGTTTCTGCTTCTAATAATCTTATTATCTGAGTGTCAATAATTAGTTTTATATAATCTATGGGTAAGCTGATTATCAAATGGTAAAAAACGTACCTGATTATCCTTTTTCAAACTAATACTCTCATCTTACTAGATATGTCTTCTCTTTCAAAAGAATGTGCTTTTTAATTCATATTATGCATTAGTTATCTATACTATTAAAAAGACCAGACACTTAAAACAACTGCCTATCTGTTATCACAGATTTAAACAACAAAAACATATCTAAACACTATTGCGTAAGGTGTTTTTGTCAATATAGGTATCAGTTATTTATATAACAAAATTTGGCCACAAACACTTAAGCAACTGATTATATGATTCTGTTTATTCAGAATTACATATCGCCTTCAATAAGCATATCCAAACACCGTAACTACTGTGTATATCAATCTTCAAACTTTAAATGGTTCTTAATGAAGTCCGTATAGAAAATACTATTGATACATGTTTAAGCTAGTCCAAAAGTTATTTGCAGGATCATAGAACATTTGCTATTTCTGCAGGACCTCATGGCCAATCCGAAATGCTCATTACTTGTAGCTAAAGATCCTGAGGATAGAACGGATATGATTATAACTCTATATGGTGATGCAATTCCTGTAAGTCATCACTGTCTTCAATTCTCGAACTTCCTCATGCTATTTTGTATCGTTGAATTCATATATATATCTTACTATTATACAGGTTCATGAAACACAGATAGATGATGTTCGTGCATCATATTTAGCAAAACATCCCGATGCATTTTGGGTACGCTTTGGTCTTAACGGATACTTCCCACTTTAATAGTTTTACGTTTTTGACCTTTTGTTTTCATGCTTTGATTTGGGTATGATGAAGGTTGACTTTGGTGACTTCCAATTTTTTCGCATTGAACCAAAAGTTGTAAGCTTTGTTTCTGGTGTTGCTACAGCTTTGTTACGATCAGAAGGTTTGCTTATATGAATTTTGGAAGTGTTACTTTAATCAACAAATATAAATAATGGTATATCAGTTAACAAATATGTTACATTTCTTACAGAGTTCACCAATAAGGAGTATAAAGAAGCGAAGGTTGATCAAATCTATCAGTTTTCTAAGCCTATATCGGTATGAATTTTCGCTAACTTATTCCAAGTTTGTTGATGTTGCTCTTTGTTAAACAACTTAATATGTGTCTTTGCAGTCTCACATGAATAAAGACCATGGAAATGATACAAAACTAATAGTTCAGCACTCAACATCAATTCCGGTAATCCCTAATCTTGAGAACTTTTGTTCTACAACTCCTCTCATTTTTTACTAGAAAGAAGCTGTTAACCCTGTCGAGATTCTACTCTATTCCTAAAGGTTAACAAAGTTTGGTTCAATTTTTATTTCGTGTGACGAACTGGTTTTACTCTCTTAATAACCCTCAAAACTTTCAGAACGACTAGTTGATAACTTTGACCATCTTGACTCTTTCTGATGCGGCTCCAAGAAACAACCCGCTGTAAAAGTTAATAAACATATATTAATCTAAACTTTTAAAAGTTTTGAGGCATTTTTATGGTACAGACAAGTTGGTTATCTAAAATAGTGTGTAAAAAGAAAGTTTGTTATCTTTTTGGTTTTTTATGTGGTTGAACCCTTTATGAACTTAACATGTGATCTACACTTATATATATACAGGTGGACTTTGCATATATGTTGGATGTTGATAGCCTCGGCTTCAATGTGAAGGTGAATGCTAATTTCTATTCATTTCGACTCTTTACATCCTATGTGTTATTAATTCATACCGTGGCAATAAATTTTACCCTTCCTTTTTTTTATTTTTTGCTAGGCTGGTTATCAAGATAGCAAGTTTAAGCTTCGGATTCAATTCCCTAGACCCGCAGAAGAAAGAAAGTAAGTCATGAAAACTAACTCATACATTTTATGCCATATAACATTTTCATCTGCTAAGACTTGTTTAAGGTGTTTATGTTATCAAACTGATGTTAATTGTATTTCTTGACTTTTGTGTTTCTTCTTCTGAACTTCTGTAGAGATGTTAAGACGCTCATAATTGAAATGCTTCAAGCTGCCAAGTCCTGAGTCATTTGATCCTGCTACTTAAAGGTTTGCTTGCTTCGTTGAAAACAAAGTTGTAGCTATTAATGTGCTATATTCTTCTTGTTGTAAATAATGTGTAGCATACAACGAAATAAAAGCTTTTTATATGAGCATCAATTTACATCTCTTCATTTTTTTTTTTTTTTTTTTGAACATTCAACGGGACGGCTGGCCTTTACCTTACCCACGATGACATCCAATTAGGCGTTATGCGGTGGGCAAGGGACTAGCGACCAGATGGAGTCTGAACCACGGGAGGAAAACCCCAACTAAGCAGCCCATATGGAGAAATGATTGCTACATAGTATATTGGTTGTGCTAATATGGTACTCCATACTAATTTGCCATGCATCAATAGCTCGCACTATTGGCAAAACATTACAAAAATCTTGGCGAAAGGTACAAAAATGGCCAAAAGCAACAGGGTACTTTTAAGTATATTGCCCATTAACGTAAAGGTTGTAGGGTCAAGTCCTACTGTGGATAATAAGTGGATTAAAATGTGTGTAGTAGTGCATATGTCTTTGCCGATAAAAAAGCAGTTAATTGCAATCTTATCTGATTTTTACATATAAAGATGTCTTGCATTTGTTGTCTATATAGACTATGATGAGTTGATGACCAAAAAGGTCTAAAAACATCCTTGAATATCGCACAGATTTTGGTAAAAGAAGAACTAATCTTAATTTTTTTTTATACAATCAATACTAAGTAAGCATGGTATGGGTATAGAATTGGTGCGATCTTTTGTTAGAATCAATAGATAGGACAAAAGGATCTTGTAAGTGGGAAAGGTAACTCTTGTCACCGTTATTAAGCACTGTAACTTTGAGAGACTATGGTCTTTAAAAAAACATAAACACACTTGGTTAATAAAAGGTTACCGAACATAGAAACTAGATGCATGCTTGGCTTACTTATAAATGAATATTTGGATGATTTGCATTGTCTAAATGTTTTAGATCGGCTAGTGATGGCAATCTTTTCTTCATTCTAAGCTTTGATATACCAATAGACCGAAAGAGTAACAAAACTCAAGAAATAAGGATTAAGAGTTGTCGGCAAGTTTTAGACGATTCGCATAATTATGCATATACATTGTAGATGCTATGTCAAGCTTATATAAATTCATAAATTTCAAAACAATGTTTCTGTACAATTTACGTGCTAAGTTATGACCTTATGTCCCCACACATGTTGTCCCCCATTTCCTGGTAATTGCCACCAAAACAAGACTTTCACCAAGTCTTTTACCACAACACTACAAATTAAGGTTGTCAAGATCGGGATCTTACCCAGGATCGTTTTCGTCTTTGCAAGATCGTGATCGTAAGATCGGATCGGGATCTTAAGATCCTACTCTAATGTTATTTCTTAATAGTTTATGTAATTTTATACAAATCTACAAATTCTAATACATTATAACCATAAAATACTATGAATGTTTCACATAAATGTTGTCCTAAATTATGATTATAAAATATTGAAAAAGATTAACATGTTGTTTTTCGAATTCTAGAAACAAACAACCCATAAATTTATAGTTTTTTAGTTTGTAATCCGAGAAAAGTAAGATCGGATCGGATTAGATCGTAAGATCGTAGGGTAAAGATCGGGATCCTATAAGATCTTAAGCCTGCAAAGATCCTATGTAGGATCCGGATCGTTTTTGCTTTGCAGTATCGTAAAATCGTAAGATCCTAAGATCAGGATCGGGATCCTGACAACTAGTACAAATTACCTCATTTTTTAATATCCAATTCTAGAAAACTAAGAATAAAATAAACATTTTTTCTGAATCTTTGATAGAATACCTAGGGGGTTTTCGAGGGTTTATGGGAACCCGATTGATGTTTGACGCGTGTGTAAATTCCAGTTAAAGTTTATGATTTCTCCAAAATGAATCTGGTCTCGAAATTTCGTGTCACATAAATACATGTTGTGTTTAGTTAGTCGACTAATGTATCAAAAGAAATACATGTATTCTTAATTTGTTTATCTATATCTATATCTATATTTATATCTATACTACTTATAATAGATGAAGACACTTCCCTCTTATTAATTTTTTAAGATTTCCTAAAATAGATTTTTAAGCAAATACAAGTATAGAAACATTATTTACAAGTATTTAAAGCACAACTAAAACTAAAAAAACAATATTCAACACATACAATTAATACACAATTTAATTTACCCCTTCACCAAAATATACCACTACCTATGCATATAATGTACAAATAAAATTAATACTTTTGCTTCCACAAAGACGTAGCACCCAAAACATAAATGTGAGAAAATTTTGCTTCCTCTCGAGTTCCAAATTTAAAAATGAAAATAAAAGGGACCTCGATTTATTTTGAACTTATTTATAAATCTTTAAAGATTTTATAAGTCAAAAACTAAATTCATCATAGATCTTAAAAGTCTCAAACCACAAAACAAATACGATACACTTACCTTAGACCTTTTTAACAAGATCTTGAAGCCAAAATATTTAAATGTTCTTCGTGGGTTACATAAAACGAACTAAAATATAAAGGGTTTGGTTAGTGATATCATGAAGGTAAGAGGTAAAAGTGGTTTGTGAGTGTGCATGTTGTTCGGTTTGTGGGATTCAGTTTGAGAAAAAAATAAGATTGCTTGTGTGCTTCGAGTATCAAAAGGACTGAGTTTTGTGTTTTGGATGTGATAAGTGGTAGAAGAATGAATGATTGTTGTTTTTGAGGTATGGTTACAGTAGGAGAAAGAAAGAAAAGTAGGGCGTGTTATTTGTTGAGAATGTTTTAGGGTTTAAATTGATATCGATGGGCTTTCAAAAACAATTAGGTATGCATTATTTGGATCTAAGCTTGCCTTATCCGAAAACTTTCTATAAAAATGTCTTGTTGTGACTTAATTTGGTGGTGGGCCGAAGTTTTGTTAATGGGTATGATATGCTTGGGAAGTTGGCATGCATTATTTAGCTAATGTTAAATTTTGGTATTATTATTGGATAATGGTTATATCTAAGCTCTGTAATGACAAAGTGACTAATTTATGGGGTTATATTTTATTGACGAGTTCGGGATAAACCATTATTAAGATTCACTAAACCGAAGAAAAAAAAAGCTCTCACCATCCGTAAATTTGTTGTCACGAGAAATGTATAATAAAAAAAGATGTCAGCCATACAACTTAGTTACAGGGTACCCGCCGCCGCAACGCGCAAATACCCTGCTAGTTATTTTAATGAAATCATATATTTTAGTTTATTTTAGGGAAAAAAATTATGCGCCTGATGATTTAGAGTTTTGAATCCGCCCATCTCCATGTCAAAAGTTGCCAATCCAAATTTAAACTACTTTTAGAGAGATTAATTTAGAATAGTTACTCAGTTGCATTCTTTATCAATAGAATCTTTTAGCAATCATGATGTCTAATCTTTTACCTGATTAATTCAAAAGGCCTTTGTTCAAGAAAAATAAAAAAATCGCGAGGCCTAAGTCCGTCATCACACATACTTAAATCAGTTGAAGTTTTTTCGTTTTTTCTTCAACTGAGTCGACCAGACCACTAAGATGTATAACTTCAAACTTGAGATGCCTTATTTTAGTGACCATACCTATCACATTCAGTTATCTTCTTGTTTGCTCTTTGCCTAGGTCAAGAAAACAAATTTAATAGCAAGAAAAATGCTTCTGAAATTCAAAATGTTTTCAATATTAGAAGAAAAAAACACCATTTTAGACCACCGAAGTGAGACTTATGTTTATAGCATATCATGTCGACAAACTGTAAGCAACACTAGCGACATTGAGGGTTTTTAAGTTTTGGTTTTCATTGCTCAAATGAGTAAAATTGTATTTAAAAACAAATGACCTCTTATCTATTACTCACTCAACACCTCTTAAGTAAAGGGAATATAGTGATTTTTTAATATTTGTAAAGACCTTTTAATATACAACGTTTCTGACCAAAACTAGTACAAACGAAACTAGATTAACATATGCAACGTAAATTGCAAAAATCAACTATGTTGTTTGACCAAATTGTAGGTTCAGGTTTAGTCCTTATCGTTTTGAAAATGCACTTGCCGTCCTTACGAGAAACTTACAAATGCACTCTTGGTCCCGAACAAAATTAAATGACTAAATTACCTTCATACTGGGCCAAAGTGAAAGAAAAACAAAGAGTGTAGTTTAGTAACTTACTTTAGACTAAATATGCACTTACAAGTTCTTCACGGGATAATGAGTGCTTTTTAAAAGATAAAGACCTGACCAACACTTGGCTAAACTAAAAGAACTAATTTTGCAATTTACTCTATAATGTAGGTATATTAGTTTAATATTCCAATGACTAAAATAGTAAAATGTAACGCTTTAACATTTGAACGACCGAACAAATCAATAAAGAATTGGAGACGTTAAATGCATAACATTGATGGTCTTTGAGGGGCTGTTTGTTTTGAGGATTTCTAAGTGTAGGAATGGAAATGAGAATCATTTTAGTTGTTTGTTTCATTGTTTCATGTCAATCTATCAAAGAGACACCTATAGATTGATATCATATAAGGAGGGTTGGTTTTGTGAGAATTCATGTGGGACCAATCTAACTCTTTATTTCCCATCACAAAATGCATCCACTTTTTTCGTTTACTATTATTATTTTAACCTTTAAAATTAAAAATATATTAAACCATAACTAAACCCAAATATACACCAAACAATGCTATTGATATAATCTAACCCAATTTCATTCTATTCCTTTTGAAAGACACACCCATTGTGATTCTAGGGTAATAAACCAAACGCACCTCAATTTTTGTGTAAGACGTTTACCCTACTATCGCTACTAATACTAACATTGCAATGTTCATTCTGAGCAAGAAAAAACTATAAGGAAAGGCATGTGTCCGATCTCAAGTCTTAATTAAAGGTCACTAAAACACGTGCTAACATGTGTTAAATCTCAAGTCATAATTAAAGGTCATTGAAACACGCGATTGTCGTCTGAAACTAGATCCATACAAACGAGTTAGTAGGTGTTTTTTTCCACTTAATGAGTGAGCACAAACTATTGTTTTCTCGTCCACAAAAACTTTTCTCTATTTATTATGAGACTTCCAAACCACCAAGCATTGGGTATTATAGGGTCCCATCGAAGCCATTCTCACGTGACCATCCATTTGACGTCGTCGTTGATGCGTTAACCCCCTTCCTCCGGGCGCCAACTCTCAAGTGAAATAACCGGCGTCACGTGAAAAGTGGGTTAGTTTGTGTGTTGATTAGGTGTGTATGTGGTTGTGTGTTGAAAAGATATGCTAAAAGTCAACATCTTCATATGCGAGTTTGTGTGTTTTATGTAATGTATTTTATTTTATTTGTTTATTATTTTTTTTTGTTTTATATAATTTTTATATTTATTTAAATGAATGAATAATTAGTTGATTTGAGAAAATGAAAAGAATATAAAATTGTGGATCCTAGAAAGAGTAAAATGGCTTGAGTGATGAGTGAGTGTGTATTTTGATATGTGAATGTGAAAATGAAAATGTTGAGATGACGTTGAGTTAACAAAACACCTCAAACCACCATACCAATTGCTTTTAATCCCAAAAAAGACAAAACACCCCCTCTTAGTCAACGCGAAGATACAACAACATACCCTGCTAAGATGGAGTATATGGGAGGTAGAATGTAAACATATCTTACCCTTACCTCAGGATAAACCTCAGGATAAACCTGATAGTAGGAAGACCGCTTAGATAAACGAAAATGGAATTTTCATTGAAAAAAAATCGAGAAATGAAATACATGATTTACAAAAAAGATGGGGGTGTGCATTATCATTCTGAATCACTCTCCATGATGCTTCCCATTGCCTTCAATCCTGTTGGTCTCTACACATCACACACCAACAAAACCATAACATATTTAATACGCATCATGTACAAAACTTATTCACATAACATATGTTAGTTTTATTTTTATATAATGTTATTCACATCACACGCACTATGTGCAATTTACAATAAAGAATGTACATGACAATAATGCATATTTTAATGACAAGTTGCAAAGAAATCTCCGTCAAAAACCCATAAAAACATTTTCTTGAAATGATCTAAAATCACTTCCAAAAATACAACTTTTAAAATACATATGGTACATGTCATAAATCATTCAAAGGCAATTTATTGAAACTTATTAAAATATACCATCAAACTACCAAAGAGACAAAATTATAACTTCTAAGGCACAAGTTACAAATGAACAAGGCATGACCCACTTAACATTGTGCCCAAAAACAATTTGTTACTTGACTTTACTTTTTTCAAAAAATAAAATTTGAGTTTTAACTATCTTATAATATTTATATCACAAATTTATCTCATGTTCTTAACAAAATTTGAACTCGCAACCATTTAAATTAAAACTTCTCATCAATATAAGATACCATTAGATCATAAGCCATTTGGTGTTACTTGATTAATTGTTATTAATACATTTCCTTTTCATAAAAAACAAAAAAATACTGGTGTATATAAATTTATTAAGATCTAATCTGTCGTAAATGTACAGCTTGGAAGGCAAAAGTTACAAGCAATCCAAGCTTGATCCAAATATATGACATCATTAAAAACTTGAGGCCAAAATTTTTGCAAAAACATTTTTATAACTAGTGCAACCCAAAACAAACGTACAAACTTTGAAAGACAAATTACTAGTCAACAAAGCATGATTTATTAGTACAAAAAATTAACACATACCTTCTTTGTACTCTTCTTTTCTATGACCTCATATCTATCTTGAGTTATATCAGTCAACCATGCTCCTGGACTTACCAACTGTAAAATAAAATACAAACACAAATGAGATCTAGTAAAAAAGTAAAAAAGTAAAAAAAAATATTTGTAATAGTGACTTACAAGTATACTTCTTTGAATCATTTTGGGCCTTTTCTTAGGCCTATGGGCAGGCTTACAACCTTTCATTGCCATAAAATCTTCTTCTTTTTCTTTGTTTGTTAATGCTATTTGTAGCTTTGGCCATACATGTTTGACTTTTTGACTTCCTCCGCCGCCGCCGCATCCGTTTACCGGAGATTTTGTCGGTTTCTCTATCGCCGTCGAATATCCCTTCTCCGGTGAGAGTTTCCGGTTGTTTTCCGATCTTAGATGTACTCCTGGCTCAGAATTCCTACAACCCAAAACATCAAAACTCATGTTAGTAACTAAAATACGGACAAGGTGTTGTAAGTAACATATTAACCTTTGTTGTAACATCTACTAAAGTGGCGTTGCTATAACGATCTACTAAATTTTCACACAAAAGTTCAAAAATCACATTTTTTGAAAAATTACCGATTTGGCTTTGCGTCGTTCAGATTCGTTTTATAATGAAACATTCATCAAATTTTACTGAAAAACAACCGAAAAACATGTTTTTAAGGATTTCAAACAACAAAAGAAAAACAAAACAACCAATTTCGAAAGATTATCGATTCAGCCTTGCGTCACTCAGATTCGTTAAATCTAATGTTTCCGTTTCATAATGAAACATTCATCAGATTTTACTAAAAAAACAACCAAAAAACATGTTTTAAAGGATTTCAAACAACCAAAACACCCATGATGTTTTCAAACTATACCTTGTGTGACGAGTAGTTGGTGGTTGTTTAATACTAATATTATTATTATCATCGGAATGAAATTCAACAGATCGAGAATTGATTCTCCGGCGAATCCTCCGGCGACCGGAAACTGAGTAAGAAGAAGAGTCAACGGGATGATGAGCATCATCTGAATCTTTACTTCTTACACATCTCAGTCTCTTTTTATTACCCCATTTTAGAAACAAATCTGTTGTTGTTTCTTGGCTTTGTTTTATCCCTACTTCTATTTTATCCATTACTTTTTCAAAATATAATAAAATTGTGGATCATTAATTTTTTTTTTTTTTTGGATAGATTTGATGAAAAAACCTGAAAAAGAATGAAAAAGGGTATTAGTGAAATTGTAGCAAGATGATGTATGAGATCTGATTTAGATTATTAAGAAAATGATAAACTTACTACTATGAATTATCAAGAGCTTTGTGTGGTGAAATTTGGTTGAAAATATTGTTTTTTTGAGATAAATTGAGAGAGTTTTTTGTTTTGTGATTTTGTGAAGAAAAAATGGTGGTTTTCATCATGTAACTATGTTTTCTGGTATTTATATAGGTAGGAGATAAGTTGTGATAAATAATGGCCATTGGATTGTTCATCTATGGTAGTGGTTCTACAATAATCTACTATGGGACAAAAGAATAGTACTGTACATGTTTAGAAATTTACAAGAGTCGAACTGAAAAACTCGAGCTTAAATTCGACTTGTTAGATTAGATATTCACCTTACATATTAGCGTCACGTCAGCTTTCTCACTTCCACTCACTTTTTATGTATAAAAGACTCACTTCCACTCACATTTATTTATTTATTTTTATTTTTTAAATACTTACAAATTCAATAAATAGTTGAAAATACATTCTAATTCAAAATTTAAATTCAAATTCAGACACTACTGATGTAATGAATTCAAAATTCAAATTCAATTTCAAAATTCAAAAATTTCCCTATATATACCTACACTCACAAGTCACACACAAACACAATTTCTTACAAAATTCTCTCAACAATGTCTAATAAAAACTTCGGCCAACAATTTCCCGAACAAAAAAAACTTCGGCCAACAATTTCCCAAACAAAAAAACTTCGGCCAACAATTCCCTGAAGATGAAGAAGTGTTAAGAGAATTGGAGGAAGCTGCTCGTCTCGAGGAAGCAGAAAGAGAGGAAGATGATCGTATGGAGCAGGCATAAACGGAGGAACAACAACGACTTATGCTCCAAGATGAAGAAGTATTAAGAGAGATAGAGGAAACTGATCGTATGGAGCAAGCAGAAAGGGAGAAAAAGAACGTCGGGACGAGAGAATTGATGCTTTGTATCCAGAGTGGGATGAAAGCAGATTGAAGGTTCGTCTTCAGATGCTTACGACGATGTTTATGACTCCAACAACTCTCAACTTGGGATCACCCAGATTATCATTAGTTGTTTTAATCTGTGTCTTTTATTTTATGTATCGCAATTTAATTTTCTATGCAATGTATCGCGATTTTATTTTATGCACTCGACGTCCCTCGCCAAGCCCTCGCCACCACACCAACAAGCTTCGCCGTGCTTCGTTATTGGGTGCCTCATCGTGCAGACGACGAAGCAAAATTTGTACGAAATTTGCAGGTTTCTTTTCTTTTTCTTATGATCTATAAATCAATTTGTGTTTGTGTGTGTGTAAATAAAGTGTGTGTGAGAGCTAAATAAAGAAGATGATGTTTTTTTTTTGGGTTGAAGTGGGCTGGTTTACAAAGTTGTATTGCATATGTGGAATTTTCGTCCATACAACTTCAAACAGAAAGATTGTCTGCAAGTCGAGGTGTGGAGTGCTATTTGTAGTTATAGTGCTATTTTTATTTTAGAGTAAATTACATGGATGGTCCCTGTGGTTTGTCCAAAGTAACAAACTTCGTCCCTCGAACTTTGAAGTTGCACTAGTAGTCCCTAAGTTGGTAAACAAATAACACACCAGGTCCAATAGTTAACGTGCCGTTAGTAAGACCAAAAAGTCGCACCATGTGGCAAAGATGGGAAGGTATATTTGTCTTTCCATGTTCCAACGTTATTATACTATCCTATTTAATAAAAACCACCCCACCACAAATTTCATCTTCTTCTTCCATTTAAGAACAAAACCACCCCACCTCAAATCAAATCCAAACGATGGTGAATTGTTTTGTGGTAGAAGATCAAATATCGTCACATCTTGGACAAATGAAAACCACAGCGACGTTTTTATGGATGCCCAAATCATGTAAGTATTATCTTGTTTATTAGGGTTACACTTTGAAATCATGAATATGTTATCTTTCTTGTTTATTAGGGTATAGTGGATTGGTTTGATCCTCGATGTGCCATCGTCTTTGTAAACATCATACCGGGACTATTGAGGCAAGAAACAAGCAAGAAGCTCAATTGTTGGAAGCACAAAGGGACGTGAAAGAATGAAGAAGTTGTTGGTTGTTTCATGGTTAACATTTTTATTGTATGAATTTTTCAAGATGCCCTGTTAGTTTAGTGGTTGTATTGCAGTGGTAGTTTTTGACATATATAGTAATGGGTTATTGCAGTGTTTGACTTATATAGTCAATTTTGTATTATAATCTCAATTGAGTATGTATGAATGGTTGTTTTTGATCTTGAATGTTAATACTCTTTAGTCAATTTTGTATTACAATCTCAATTGAGTATGTATGTATTGTGGTTGTTTTTGAATGTCAAAACTGAGAGTTACTTGACCCATAACAAAACATAAGTCTCAGTTGCAGAATCTGGTCAAATTAAACTAGTGTCAAAAGTAACCATAAACATAAACTTAAACTGACCCATAACAAGTAAAAATTAACCCATTTAATAAACAGAATCTGGTCAAATTAAAATCCATAAACCTAAACCATTCCATAAACAATATCAAATTAACCATAAAACTAAACCATTCCATAAACAATATCGCCAAATGATCACACATTAACCAAATTAGTCACATAACATAGTATTGGTACACAAAAGGAAAATTCAGATTTAGTTCCAAAATATCACACAGGATCAACATAGTGTTATTACTAATAAAAGTTAACTAAATAACATCATTTGGCTACACTTGGGCTGCATTTTTCTTTCACCCTACCAAAGACCAGCTTTCTTTGGAGTGGTTGACTTCTGACTTCACTTGGAGGAGTTGTAGAAGTTACGATTTTCTTTGGAGCGACTTCATTGTAGGAGTTGAAGAAGTAGATTGACTTGCGTTTTCCTTCCGGTCTTGCTCTTTCCACCAGTGTGCTCTGGATTTCTTGGCCCTTGCATGTTCTCTTGTTATGTCCTTTTGAGTTGCACAAAACACAAGTTACGCTTTTAGCTTTCTTGTGAGCTTACCATCCTTGACTATATCAACCATCTTAGTTGCGACCTCTTCCTCTTCTTGTTTGGTCTTCCGGGTTGAGGATGATGCTTGGGTGGAATGATTGTGGTTGATGTAAAGCTACATTTAGGCCACATACTTGGACCATTTGTGGGCGAATCTTGTGTCCGTAAACTTCTTTCCATGTATCCAATCATAATGAGGATGCACCCAATCTTACGGTAAACCGGGGTTCATGTTGTTTGATGCCATATTCCAATTGATCGCTACAACATGCTTGCAGGGTATACCGCTTATTTCCCAATACCTACAAGTGCAACTCCTTTGTGACATATTAACCACATACCGATCATGCCAACTACCCGTAACTTGATACATTTCATCTCCATTCCAAGACACAATATAATCTGCAACTTCTTCTTTAATCACTTCTAGCAACCTAGTAGCGAGGAGTTAAGGGCCCATCACACTTAGCTATAAGCTTATTGACAGTGACTATCCTTCTCATCAGATACTCTCTAATATACTCTAAAGCACTTATAATTGGCATGTCTCTACCCTCAACAAGTTTGCCATTAAAAACCTCACACATATTATTCAATAACACATCTGACTTTGCCCTACCTGTAATAAAGTGAAAAACATATCTGTTCATATACTATTGCTATCATTTTAGAGAATGCACCTAACTAGGTTTGAGTATAAGTTTACCTGAAAAGTGGGATCTAGACCAATGATAAGGAGGTATCTTACATAACCAGTCATATGCATCCTTGTTGAACTTCTTAAAATCATCCATTGCTTTAGTGAAGTGTTGGACAGTGGTAGAACTAGCACACTTCCATAGCATATCTTTGAACACTTTACCATTCCACTTTTGCTTCATGTTTTCATGTATGTGCTTAAGACAAAATCTATGCTCAGCTGCTGGAAACAACTTGGCTATAGCTGGTATTATGCCCTGTTACAATGCAAGTATATAAGTATACATATTAGACTAAGACATACATTATACATAATGAAAGTTAAATTACCTTCTGCATATCACTAATGAAAGTGAAATTTGAATTGCTTTCTAGGTCAAGATCTTCACCCAACTTGCTCCAAAACCATGTCCGGGATTACGTGTTCTCGGCTTGAAAGAATACAATAAGCCACATGGTATATGCCATTGTTAGGATCCAAGGAAGCAATTTGTCAATAAGCGACACGGAATGGTCCTTTCATAAAGGCTCCATCTAATCCCAATAGATCCTCTTCCCTGCTTTAAACCCCTGTTTTAAAGCTTCAATGCAAATATAAATCCTTTGAAACACCCTATTAGTATCTTCTGGATCATCAGGATGTTCACATTTTATTTTGACATTTGTGTTGGGGTTATTTGCCTTCAATTCTAAAACATAATCCCTCAAAGAAGCATATTGTTGAGTGTGGTCACCTCTGATTTGACTCACAACTTTTGACTTAGTCCTAAAGGCCTTCATCCTGGAAATCTCCAACTTATACTTTTTCTGACTTTGATCTTGAACCGCTCTAATTGGAATTCCTGGGTTTGTTGTAATCTGCTTGACTATTTCTTTGGCTAAGAAATCAGCTGTGCAAGCTTTCACTTTCCTTGTTTGTAGACACTTGTGCTGAGGTTTGTATGTTCTAACTGACCAAGTACTATCTTGAACCTTTGATATTTGCAGAACCCAAGGACATTTATTGGCTACCTCTTGACAACCCTTGTTTGGTTGACCCCCATTAATGATTCTTGCCTTGGTAAACTCTAGTGCCTTTTTCTTAACTGGTGAAGCATTAATAATGCTGGTCCTTTTCCATTTAACAGGTTGACTAGGCCCATCTGCTTTATTCCCAACTTGTTAATGTCACACCCCCAAATTACCTGTTTTACAGCGGAATGGAATACCTTGGGGAGGACTGTCATAGCATCATAGTTACAGTTATATTGAACGACCTAAAGTGTCGTTTGGAAAACACATTGTTTAATTTGTTAAAACAATCAGAGTTTACAAAATATAGATCCCAAATGAAAATCAACGTGTACGGAGATAAATTTTATACAAGCCAAACTATGTTTTTAAAGTTTATAAAACCCAAGTGAGACGCGTCGTCTCCACGACTCTATGAAATGTCGCAATGCATGCCATGAAGTGAATGCCTTAGATACCTGAGATAAAACATGCTAAAAAGTGTCAACACAAAGGTTTAGTGAGTTCATAGAGTTTGTGTTGAAATGTAAAGCCTTTAAAGAATGTTCATGCAACAAAGGAAAAGTATTTGGTCATATAGAATAGTCCACAAAGCAAAGGCATCGTAAATCCACTCAGTTCCAAGTTCCGCCCATACATAACTTGCAACCTGTGTGTTTACAAACCACTGCTAAAAATAATACGTCAATCATGTATGCATGTATCATAGTAGTTAAAAGTATAAATGTCACCACAAGGGTCTTCCAACACTCGTGTTGGGATGTATCCATAAAAATGACCTTCCAACATATAAATATTGGGATGTTTGTAAATTAATAGCTTTCCAACAACTTAATTTGGAGCCACTAATTCTTGTATGTTTGTAAATTAATAGCCTTCCAACAACTTAATTTGGAGCCACTAATTCTTGTATGTTTGTAAATTAATAGCCTTCCAACAACTTAAGTTGGAGCCACTAATTCTTGTATGTTTGTTCCAAATATGCATATGAAATCAAGTATAACCCAATCAAGTATATAACGCAATCAAGTGTAAATGTCACCACAAGGGTCTTCCAACATATAAATGATGGGATGTTTGTTTAAGTCTAGTCACTACACGCACCAAGTCTAAAGTATAAATAATGTTGTTTGGCAAAGAGTTTAAATGTTTGGATAAATAAGCATATATCTCGCCCCAAATAGTTTATAGGAATTTAAATGAGTTAAAGCGGGTATGAACTCACGAGAATATGTAAGAGTTAAAGTACTTGTGAAAGTAAATGAAAATAGTTTGAGCATGTATCTCCCCCAAAAATAGTATAAAAACAATTGAAAGTGGGACTATGGAACTCACCTGGTATGATTGATATGCTAACAAAATGAAGTGCACGAAAATGAGGCTCGGAAACTATCCGCGACAAGTTACTTGATGAGGTTAAATGAACAAGGGTTTAATCCTAAGCACCCTAGGTTTTTATTTCAAAACCTATACAAAGAGTGTGTCTAGATTGTTTATAACTTGATTAGAAATTTTTGATGATCCTCCTCTTGCACCCTCTATGGTGGCCGGTTGTGTTGGAGAGAAGAGAAGAGAGAAACCAATTTTTTTACACCTTTAGATATTAAGTTAGTGTGTGTTTGTAGTATAATATACATATACTTGTAAGATATTTTAGCAATTTTAATGAGTCATCTCCTTACTTGTCGACATGTATGAAGAAATAAAAGACCAAATGAATTTTGATTAGTTAAATACATATGTGTAGTAGTAAGGTGTAGTTAGTTAAAGATGATTAATAACTTGTGTATTTATTTAAGCATTTAAGGTAGCGTTAACTAAAATAAATTTTAACGGGTCAAGATAAAATATATTGAGGTCATAAAAATTATAAAAATACATTTCTTGAAAGATTTGAGTGAATAAATATTTATCGGGTTGAATTTAAGAAAACCGTCGTAATTTATATAAACATATCAATTTATATACGAATTAAATTTAAAACACCGGGTAAACTAATAATAATATTTTCATAAACTTAATATGAGTATAAAAATATATTGTGATAAATTTTGGAAGTATCGGACCAATTGTTCAAAATAATTAATTACGCGATAGCGTTTATTTAATAAGAAATTATGCGTTTAACGTGAAATGCAAAACCATGCATAAATTGATATGAAATGATGAATATGGAGTTTGAGAAATGACCGGAAATTGAGAATTGTGACAGTTAACTTGGCCCATCTTGTGTAGGCCCAACTTGTTCACTTGGCCCAAGTGTTGGAAGGGTGCCTGAACATTCAGCCCTTATCCTTTGCTTGTCATTCTTTTTCAAAACAGTTGCCTCCGGTTTCTATGGAGTGCGCTTTAATCAAATCTTTGCTTCTTTAGTTGTCCCAAATGATTTACCAACATAGAAGTAACTTGTCACCTTGGCACCATCAACTTCCTTTTCTTGTTGTTTTCTTAACCCTTCAACTGCCTCTTCCTAAGCTTCTCCAATTCATCATCACCTTCTCGATCCACTATCAAACTCATCATTGTCCAAAGCCTCAATATCTACATCCACAAGAGCATCATGCACCATATTCCTCCTCAAACTCCCACTACCCATGAACTCTACACTAGGATCTACATTGGCATGAAAATCCTGCATATCAACCTCCACTTCATCTATATCATTTACATCATCAACTATGTAATCACTATCTTCCTCATCTTCATTATATTCACTCCCACTCTGCTCATCCTTATCACTATTTCCATCCACCGCCTTCACTAGCTTCACTACCTCGACTACCTTCACTACTTTCATCAACACCTATAGCTTTTTGATGAGTGTGTAAATACTCATCATTTTGGTCAATCTGAATCGCAAAATATTTAAAATGCTCGAAATACATCAAAATATCGAAAATATCTCAAAATTGCATTTTATATGTTTCGGATGCAAAATGTTTAAAATCGATGAAAAATGAGCTAAGTTTGCATAATTGGCGCTTCAGTCCCCAAGTTTCAAAAGTTGTCGAAATAGTCCCCGAGCACTTATTTTAAAGAAAAATCACCAAAGGTCCTTTTAAAATCACAAGTTGTCATAATTAGTCCTTTGGTGAAAATGTCAAAAGTTTTGAGAAATTACAAGTTTAGTCCTTCAAGTTTCAAATTTGACAAAATAGTCCTTGGAAATTTGAAAATGCCTTTATGGTCCTTGTACTATCGAAACTTGGCAAAAGTGACCTTGGCATAACTTTGGAAATTTGGCGGTGGTCCTCAAGAATCTGAATTACAAAATGGTCCTCAGATTAACACCCTTGGACCTTGAACCTTGGACCTTGAACCCTTTGTGACCTTTGAACCCCCGCCATATACCTTTTGACCCCCGCCATATACACCTTTTGACCCCTGTCCTATTATATACCCGTTAACACCCCAAGTCAAAACCAACCAAACTCCTCACACCCTTTCCTCCAAAGTCCTTCTTCCTCCCACCGCTCTGCAAACCCAGACACAACCTCACCTCCACATCACATACTCCACACCATGTCCCCTCCACCTCCACCAAACAACAAAAATCATTTAATGTTTCTTCCCCCTTTGCACTCAAACCTTCCCATCTGTTAAAACCATTTTGGCGCCAAAATCTCATCCATGGCTCATATCTTTTCCAGTGATCCAATGGCCCTAAATGCAAGTGGGATTTGCTCAGAAGTCAAGTGGGAAGCATATTGCATATAAAGAGAAGGAAGAGAAGCAAGAAAGAGAGTAGTACTTAGTTTTAAAATTTCATCTATGTCGTTTTAGTATAAATGTTTTAGTTTAAGTTTAAAGCTGTAATCTTTTGTTTCTATGTTCTAAACTCAAGTTATTTTATCATTGTAATCTACTTTTAAGCATCAATTTCAAAGTTTAACTAAGTTTCATGTTTTTGTGTTTACTGTTGAAAAATTCAATTTCATGTTCTTATATGCAAGCTTCTAGTGGTTTACTTTTAAACTCAAATAAGCTTAGTTGAGCTATTTATAGCTTTTGGTAAGCTTATGACTCAAGTTCAAACACATTTAGCACTTGGTCAATAAAAGTCAAAGATGCAGAGTTATGGGGTAACTTGTTCTGTATTGCTGAATTGAAGATGGATTGGGTTGAATTGTGTCCAATTGGGGGTGATAAGAGAGTTTAGGTTAGTGGTGCTTATCTGATTTGCAAGCCATGGTGGCTAGGATCTCATGTAAGCTCACTCTCTAAACAAGCATATTGCATAATCTGTTTTTATGATGCTTCATTGTTGTTTCTGCTGTTTTTAGCTCATATTTGGTAGTCATACTATAGTTCTATTACTGGCATTGGTGAGATTTAAGTGTAGGGTAACATAGATTGCATTTCATAGGTATTAAGTAGTGTTTGGCATAAGCGCTTTCACTCGCCTAGAGGGTTAGATATTAGTTAAGTCTAGTTATCGTCATATGAGATAGGTTAGAATAAGCAAACCACATCACCATTTGCACATTAAATCAAGAAAGTCAACATTGCTTATAATCATCCTTGTGATCGATTTGTTTGAGTCAATAGCTTGCATCATCGCATATAGGTTTAGAACTAACTAAGATAACTTGCTTTAGCCTTACTTCACCATTAAACCCCACAATCAACAAGAATTTGAAATCAAAACTCACTTTAGTTAACTTTTCAAGATTGTTTATGAAAGTCAAAATAAACAAATTAGTTTTGGTCCAAACTTCATAGATCTTTCATGTATTCATACAAGGTCTAAATCAGTGGTATTTTGGAATTCACAAGTTCATTTGGTGGTTAGTGATAAGGTATCATTGGATTAATTTTGAGAGTTTTCCTTGATAGTCAAATCGATTGCTTAAAATGGGTAGAAAGTGCCACATGCACAATCTCGATGACAACCGAGTGTGCATGTGTTTTGCAAAGCTCACAACAAACTCATAAGAGCTTATCTAGGGCTCATTTTTAGTTTACAAGCCCTTTGGTTGGTCTTCTTGAGGACCACAATTCAGCTTTTCCTTAAAGCTCATTTGATAAGCTGTAGGATAGCTTAAACTAGGGTAGTTAATTGTTTGGCCAAAATCATTTTAAGCTTGAATCATGGGTTAGAGCTTGTTGCTTGTTAGGACTAGCTGGAATTAGTTAGAATTAGTTCATTTTAGCATAAATTAGCTTCATGTGTTTGGTAGCTTGTTGTGTTTATTTGCTTATTGTAAGTGCTTATTTATAAGCACTTTACACCTCGACTTCATAACCCTTCACATAAGCTCCTGCTTTTATAATTTTCCTAGATTCGAACATTATTTTAGTATTTCCCAGTTTTTCATATTTTTCCAAAGACTGTTTGATATTTTTCCTCATTTAAATAAGTTTTTAGTACATTTTAATTAGCTTTTAATACAATTAAATCGGAAAAACTTCAAAAAATAAGTTTTCATTTTCCTAGATTAAGATAAATATAAAAGCAAAAAAATAATTTTTCCGATTTTCTTAGTTAAACTTGTAATTTTTAGCAATTTAAGTAGTTTCAAATAGTTTTTAATTCATAGAAAATAGAAAATAATCGAAAAATATAAATTAGTTTTGAAAATTCTCTTTAGTTATTTTAGATTTTATAAGTCATAATTTCATTTTTCTAGCTTTATTTCAAATTTTCTTGTATTTTAGGGTATTATTAAATAAGTAAAAATAGTTTTAATTAATAATAATTAGATAAATAGTTTTAAAATAATTTTCTTTTCTAAAATTTTCTCTTATCATTAGGTTTATAAAATGTCATTTTATATTTTTAGGATTAATCTTGTTTTAGTTTCACATTTTCTTTTGTACGTCACGTAATTTTTAAGTTAAATTTTATAAAAGAAAAATCAAAACATCATTTTAAAAATAGTGATAGCGTTTATTTAATATAATTTATCTTTTTAATTTTCTTTAATTTGCATTTAAGCCCCTGTAATTTATAAACTTTTTCCTTAGGTATAATCAATCATATTCCTTTCCCGCTCAAATTCTCTCGATCACTATTCGTTTGGTGATTCAATCTGCACACTCGTTGGGACTTAACGACACAGGGAAACACTATACCTCTCAGATCTTCATTGTATTGGTGTCCGAACTGCTTGAAGTTTGTTACGGTTGACCATTCACAAGTGGTCACTTGTGACAAAACTTGACGTTTGCACCGATCAAATTTTAGCGCCACGCCGGGAGTCATGCTAATTATCTTACGCTTAGCAGATTAGTGATTTGAATATTCACTCCTTGTTCATACCATCTATATATGTTTATATTTTCTTATAAAATCCAAAATCCAAAACATCTTAAAAATAAAGAACCCAAAAAGATTTTATTTCTTATTTTTACAAAATGTTTATTCAAAAACCCAAAAATATTCATCTTTACCCTCTTAAGCTTTTGATTCTTTATCCCTTTACCTCTATCCATTTGATTCTAACTTCTCCTATTCTCATGGAATCTCTCGACTACGACTTAATTCGAACAATTTGAAAACTTCATACTTTATCACAAATGTAAAGAATTCGTGTTGTTCGTGATGATCCATTAATTCGCGTAGGGAAATGGAACGAGAAACCGGGTGACAAAGGACCGGTACTTCCTCCGATAATGGAGGTGCTACATACGTCCAACCTACGGTTATCCAAAGATCTAACCCTCAATTGCTCCTAAGCCGCCTAAAATTGATCCTAAACTTTCACAATTTACGGTTAAAAGCAATCATGCGAATTTAGACCGATGACTAGCAAGAATGACTTGCCTAATCTTCACGATTCTCAAGAATCGAACAGGAGACCATAACGGAAGTGGTGGAAATTGCTAGCTCTCGAGCACACCACTTGTCCCACCTCCGGATTTTTCAAAATGTTCTTCGAGACTTGATAGTCATTCGATTACCATCTTGGTTTTGTTGATTTTTGAATGAACCGATTCCTTCTCATAACTCTCAAATGGAATCGTTTATTCCTTGTGTCGGTTGTGGTGAGCCTCTTTTGGTTCACCATGTCATTGTGTACGTGTGTACAAGTGGTAATGATATTCGAATGGGAGTTGTTTGTTTTGTGGTTCGAGGAATTCATTTGATTATGATCCTAATCCGAACTCATTTAACGACCCTCAAACTTTTCCAATTACCCACCACACCCGACTTATCTTCATATAATCAACATAATCATGTGAATTTTGTGGAGGTCCTCACCAAGGATTTGAGTGTCAATCCGGAAACACGTTTGTCTATGAACAGTTTTCGGTGATGCTCGAACTTTGGTTATGACCAATATCCATATAATTCACTGATCCGACTCAACAGTTTTTGTTGTGAGAATTGTGGAGGTCCTCACAATAATCTTCAATGTCAACCGTGGAATCAAAATTACCATACTTCCGGTTTGACAATTTCCAACCTCCACAAGACCGCACGGTTCAAACTCCACCGAGCCGTTGTCTCAAGAAATTTCCCAAAATTTTGAAACCGCAATGAAAACACTTGATGATATGATTCAGAACTCTAAGAATCAAGTGAGTGGTGAAAAGACCATGGGAGAATTGCTAGTCAAGAACGAGAGGCCCGCAAATCTAGGGAAGAATTATTAGTCCTAGAGCAAGCGGCTCTAAGGCGTTCCCAATTTCTTAAGGCGACTATGTATGATGATGACGAGGAGAGTATTCCTTTAAGAATATTATTTCTCAACTCCTCGATCGGTTGATATTCCAATGATTGAGATTCATTCTCAAACAATCGCTATCACACCCAAGCTCCCACTCACTCTCTAAACATGGGGACGAGCATCTTAACACTTGCTCACGAAAAGGAATCGGACGAATTCATAAAGTCTAGTGTTGAGAACCTTGTCCCAATCCCGAGAGAGTCACGTGGAACTTCGATCATATGTGATTCTCTTTCCCTCTTGAGTGTTCAAAAGATCATTTTGAAACTTTCTCCAATTGCGAAGATTGTGCATCATATGGAGACATCGAGTATGTTGAGGCATCACTCCTACGGCCCCGATCCTCTTCTTGAGGAGTTCACCGATGAACTCACTCACATCATCCACTTTCATCGAAGTGACGATGGTCTCTTTGATTTGAAGCCGATCCGGGAGAGATTGAAAGTCTCCTCATAATGATCGTTCACTCACTTCTTATCCCAACAATCCAATAGAGAATGTTGATCACTTTGTTCTGAAGCATTCAAAACAACTCTCACTAATCCTCTATTTGAATTCGAATCAATTCACTTTAATTTCGAGAATCCACTCTTTGATACTCAGTTGAGGATAGTGATGAGTCTCTGATGGAACAAGAATTCACAAATTCACATCATGTGAATGATTCTCTTCATGAGGAGTTCGCGGTGAACTCACTCATATCATGACTCACGGAGTATGATCGCTGATGGCAAAAATCATGATCGGGAAAAATTCTCAATCATGAGAGTTTGTATTTCTATGACAAATTTTCCAACCCTCCCTCCCGAGATGCTTTTCAAACCAAAGAGCTCAACCGATAAAATCCAAACGAGTGCAACTGCACTTGATCCTGAGGAAGAAGATCTTATCATGATCGTCATCATGATTTTCCTTCTTTTCTTCACCTACCTGGTGACTTCTTCTCTTCTTCACTCATTCGGGAGTGAAGATACCATCTTTGACCCCGGCATTTCCATGTACCATTTGTGAGCCGGGTCTGTCTCTGTATATCTCATCGGTGTGGAACTTTCGCGTGCTTCAAATGTTTATACAAACATTTTGAATGAAAGTCCGATGGAGATTGTCTCTTCCACTTACTTCCCCATGAACAAATTAATTCGGGGTCGAGTCAAGCTAGCGACTCGGTAATCAAAAACAGTAGTTAAACATGGGTTTTCACCCGTGTATACCACCCTAGTGTGGGAGTTGCCCCTCGCTGTTGTGTATAAAGTCTTTAATATATATATATATATATATATATATATATATATATATATATATATATATATATATATATATATATTTCAAAATAATGGCCGTAGTATTTCCCTTTACGTTCTATGTTTCGGCATAACCGCCGATACTTTGAATATTGAGGGCAATATTCATTTCTAAGTGTGGGGAATTCTCACGAATTTTATCATGTAATTATACCGCCTAATTCCCCATTCTTGGCCAATTTTTTTTTTGAGTAAGTGTTTTGCACTTACTCACCTTATGGTTATCGATCCGCCATGTCTAATAAACAAAAGGATTGGCTAATCCAGAGCAAACGGCTCTTGGTAAAGATATCTCAAATCAGTTGACGGCTTGCAATTTGCCCAAAATTGTATGGTATTCAATTTCACCATATCTTTAATTAGTAAAGAGTTGGCTAGCCCGCAAGTTTATGGCTTGTGGTAAAGGCGATGGAAAAACCATAATTGGTAATCACTCACCAAAGATAATATTGATAATTTATCTAAGAGTTGGCTAGTCCGAGCAAACGGCTTCGTAAAGACAAATCAAACCGTTGGAAGTCGGTGGTTTGCTCAAAATCACATGGTTATCGGTGTACCATAGTTCTTACTTGAATCGAAACATTTGGCTACTCCGTAGTAATGGCTTTTGGTAAAGAGATTGAAATCCATTAAGTTTTTTCAAAAGATTGCTAGGGACTAGCAATAGTTTAGTGTGGGGATTGATGAGTGTGTAAATACTCATCATTTTTGGTCAAATCAATCGCAAAACATTTAAAATGCTCGAAATACATCAAAATCTCGAAAATATCTCAAAATTGCATTTTATATGTTTCGGATGCAAAATGTTTAAAATCGATGAAAATGAGCTAAGTTTGCATAATTGGCGCTTCAGCCTCCCAAGTTTCAAAAGTTGTCGAAATAGTCCTGAGCACTTATTTTAAAGAAAAATCACCAAAGGTCCTTTTAAAAATCACAAGTTGTCATAATTAGTCCTTTGGTGAAAAATGTCAAAAGTTTTGAGAAATTACAAGTTTAGTCCTTCAAGTTTCAAATTTGACAAAAATAGTCCTTGGAAATTTGAAAATGTCTTTTATGGTCCTTGTACTATTGAAACTTGGCAAAAGTGACCCTTGGCATAACTTTGGAAATTTGGCAGAATTGGTCCCTCAAGAATCTGAAATTACAAAATGGTCCTTGTATTAACACCCTTGGACCTTGAACCCTTGGACCTTGAACCCTTTGTGACCTTTGAACCCCCTGCCATATACCTTTTTGACCCCCCTGCCATATACACCTTTTGACCCCCTGTCCTATTATATACCCGGTCTCCCAAGTCAAAACCAGTCAAACTCCTCACACCCCTTTCCCTCCAAAAGTCCTTCTTCCTCCCACCTGCTCTGCAAACCCAGACACAACCTCACCTCCACATCACATACTCCACACCATGTCCCCTCCACCTCCACCAAACAACAAAAATCATTTAATGTTTCTTCCCCCTTTGCACTCAAACCTTCCCAGCTGTTAAAACCATTTTGGCGCCAAAATCTCATCCATGGCTCATATCTTTTCCAGTGATCCAATGGCCCTAAATGCAAGTGGGATTTGCTCAGAAGTCAAGTGGGAAGCATATTGCATATAAAGAGAAGGAAGAGAAGCAAGAAAGAGAGTAGTACTTAGTTTTAAAATTTCATCTATGTCGCTTTTAGTATAAATGTTTTAGTTTAAGTTTAAAATCGTAATCTTTTGTTTCTATGTTCTAAACTCAAGTTATTTTATCATTGTAATCTACTTTTAAGCATCAATTTCAAAGTTTAACTAAGTTTCATGTTTTGTGTTTATCGTTGAAAATTCAATTTCATGTTCTTATATGCAAGCTTCAGTGGTTTACTTTTAAACTCAAATAAGCTTAGTTGAGCTATTTATAGCTTTTGGTAAGCTTATGACTCAAGTTCAAACACATTTAGCACTTGGTCAATAAAAGTCAAAGATGCGAGTTATGGGGTAACTTGTTCATTCTTGCCGAATTGAAGATGGATTGGGTTGAATTGTGTCCAATTGGGGTGATAAGAGAGTTTAGGTTAGTGGTGCTATATCGATTTGCAAGCCATGGTGGCTAGGATCTCATGTAAGCTCACTCTCTAAACAAGCATATTGCATAATCTGTTTTTATGATGCTTCATTGTTGTTTCTGCTGTTTTTAGCTCATATTTGGTAGTCATACTATAGTTCTATTACTGGCATTGGTGAGATTTAAGTGTAGGGTAACATAGATTGCATTTCATAGGTATTAAGTAGTGTTTGGCATAGCGCTTTCACTCGCCTGGGTTAGATATTAGTTAAGTCTAGTTCTTGTCATATGAGATAGGTTAGAATAAGCAAACCCTGTCACTTATTTGCACATTAAATCAGTAAAAGTCAACATTGCTTATAATCTGTCCTTGTGATCAGATTTGTTTGAGTCAATAGCTTGCATACTGCACATAGGTTTAGAACTAACTAAGATAACTTGCTTTAGCCTTACTTCACCATTAAACCCCACAATCAGTCAGTAATTTGAAATCAAAACTCACTTTAGTCAACTTTTCAGTATTGTTTATGAAAGTCAAAATGAACAAATTAGTTTTGGTCCAAACTTCATAGATCTTTCATGTATTCATACAAGGTCTAAATCAAGTGGTATTTTGGAATTCACAAGTTCATTTGGTGGTTAGTGATAAGGTATCATTGGATTAATTTTGAGAGTTTTCCTTGATAGTCAAATCAGTGCTTAAAATGGGTAGAAAGTGCCCTGTGCACAATCTCAGTGACAACTGAGTGTGCACAGGTTTTGCAAAAGCTTACAACAAACTCATAAGAGCTTATCTAGGGCTCATTTTTAGTTTACAAGCCCTTTGGTTGGTCTTCTTGAGGACCACAATTCCAGCTTTTCCTTAAAGCTCATTTGATAAGCTCTGTAGGATAGCTTAAACTAGGGTAGTTAGACTTGTTTGGCCAAAATAATTTTAAGCTTGAATCATGGGTTAGAGCTTGTTGCTTGTTAGGACTAGCTGGAATTAGTTAGAATTAGTTCATTTTAGCATAAATTAGCTTCTGTAACAGTTTGGTAGCTTGTTGTGTTTATTTGCTTATTGTAAGTGCTTATTTATAAGCACTTTACACCTCAGCTTCATAACCCTTCACATAAGCTCCTGTTTTTATAATTTTCCTAGATTCAGAACATTATTTTAGTATTTCCCTGAGTTTTTCATATTTTTCCAGCACTGTTTGATATTTTTCCTCATTTAAATAAGTTTTTAGTACATTTTAATTAGCTTTTAATACAATTAAATCGAAAAACTTCAAAAAATAAGTTTTCATTTTCCTAGGTTAAGATAAATATAAAAGGAAAAAATAATTTTTCCAGATTTTTCTTAGTTAAACTTGTAATTTTAGCAATTTAAGTAGTTTCAAATAGTTTTAATTCATAGAAAATAGAATAATAATCAAAAAATATAAAATTAGTTTTGAAAATTCTCTTTAGTTATTTTAGATTTTATAAGTCATAATTTTATTTTTCTAGCTTTATTTCATATTTTCTTGTATTTTAGGGTATTATTAAATAAGTAAAAATAGTTTTTAATTAATAATAATTAGATAAATAGTTTTAAAAATAATTTTCTTTTTCTAAAAATTTTCTCTTATCATTAGGTTTGTAAAAATGTCATTTTTATATTTTTAGGATTAATATTGTTTTAGTTTCACATTTTCTTTTGTACGTCACGTAATTTTTAAGTTAAATTTTATAAAAGAAAAATCAAAAACATCATTTTAAAAATAGTGATAGCGTTTATTTAATATAATTTATCTTTTTAATTTTTTAATTTGCATTTAAGCCCTGTAATTTATAAACTTTTTCCTTAGGTATAATCAATCATATTCCTTTCCGCTCAAATTCTCTCGATCACTATTCGTTTGGTAATTCGGTCTTGCATTCGTTGGGACTTAACGACACGGGAAACACTATACTCCTCTAGATATTCATTGTATTGGTGTCCGAACTGCTTGAAGTTTGTTACGGTTGACCATTCACAAGTGGTCACCAGTGACAAAACTTGACGGTTTGACACCGATCAAATTTTTGCCCTTATCAACACTAGCTTCAGTCTGACTAACTTTTCCTAATGTTTGCTCAACCTTAGTAAGCTTATCAACTACCTCATCATCATCTAAACCTAAGAAAGGATCAAAGGAATCATTGTCCATAGTAGAGTAAAAGTCAGTTGCAAACTTAGTTGGCACATTATTTTTACCCAATTCATTAGCCACACTACTTTCACCATCAACATTTACACTACCTTGACCCACATCCTTTTCATTCCATCCTAACATCAATTGCTTACCAACTTTATTTCTAGGAACGGTGCATCATCATCAAGTTCAACAATGGTACAACTTCTTCGATGAAGGCTTGTTATAAGTGTCCAACATAGTTTGTCCATGCTCAATATACACATTGATGAAACTATGACCTAGCAAGACATACCTAATCAGACCTTGAACATCTTGGTCACCACCTAAAGCTCTAAGCCCATTCTCTAAATCAAGATCAGGTATCATATATTGGTAGTACATTATCGTATCCCCACTATACCCTATCGACATAACCATGTCATTCAACTCAATGACAGAAAACAAATCAACATCTACATTATCAATGAAGCTTTCATTACCATTAACATATCTCCTTGTTGGATTGTCAGTAAACATCCCTCCATGATGAATCTTGAGGGAAAACATGTTAGGATCAGCAGCTGTAAAAATCACCAAAAAAATTATTTTAGGGCTATTAACATATTTAATTATCACAATTAGATACCTAAATCAAATACTACATTCTTACCATAAACTGCATTATAATCCACATTCACATCCTTTTTATGAGATGGACGTAAATTCCACACTGACACCACCATCGCAATTGATCAAATTAGGGTTAGGGTTTCTGTTAATCAAGGTTCCATGTGAGAAAGACTAGTTTGAGTAAACTGCAAAAATCATCCTGTGGTTCGTGTATTTTCGCAAGAATCATCCCTATCTCAAATCTTCAGCATTAAACATCCCCAAGTCCACAAACCTTTAGCAATAATCATCCCTGAGCACTAACGTCGTTAGTTTTACCCGTTAAGTGTTAAATAATATTTTCCCGTTAGTCCCTCCGTTAAAATTTGTTGCAATCGTTAGTCCTCATTTTACGTTTTAAATCACTTTTTACGTTTTGTCCGTTTTACTCGTCGTCCGTTTTCCCGCTTTTTATCCGTTTTTGTCCGTTTTTTTTATGTATTCATCCGGGTTTTTTACGTTTTTACGTTCTCGTTCGTCTTTTTTTACGTTTTTGTTTGTTTTTACTGGTTTTCGTCCGTTTTTATATGTTTCGTCCGCTTTTTATTCGTTTTTTTAAGTTTTCGTCCGTTTATATACGTTTTTGTCCTTTATTTTTACGTTTTTGTCCATTTTTTACGTTTTTGTCCATTTTTTACGTTCTCGTCTGTTTTTTTACGTCTTCGTCCTTTTTTTACGTTTTTGTCCGTTTTTATCCGTTTTTGTCAGTTTTTATCCGTTTTCGTCCGTTTTTTTTACGTTTTCGTCCGTGTTTTTACATTTTCGCCCAATTTTTACGTTTGTCTTTTTTTTATCCGTTTTCGTTCGTTGTATATTCGTTTTCGCCAGTTTTGTTACGTTTTTGTCCGTTTCTTTCCGTTTCCGCCCGTTGTTTTACGTTTTTGTCTGTTTTTTTCCTTTTGCGTTTGTTTTTTATCCGTTTTTTACGTTTTTTATGTTTTTCCGCTGTTCGTTATTTATTCGTTTCGCCGCTTTTTACGTTTTGTCCGTTTTTTACGTTTTGTCCGTTTTTTACGTTTTGTCCGCTTTTTTCGTTTTCGTTGGAAAAAATATTTTCGAAAAAAATAAAAATTTGAATAAAAAATATTTTCAAATATATATTTTTTAAAAATCTTATAAAAAAATTTTGAAATTTTTTTTCAAAATTTTCAATATGTCGAAATTTGAATAAAAAATATTTGAAATAAAATCTTATAAAAATTTTTTTCCAATATTTTTCAAATTTGGACATATTGTAAAAATTTCGAAAAAATTGACAAAAACGGACATTTTTGAATTTTTTATTTTCAAAATTTTTTTCGAAATATTTTTTTCCAATTTTTTTGGAATTTTTTTCTTTTGGAATAAATTTTCAATATGTTGAAATAGTACAAAACGAACAAAAGCGAAAGAAAACGGACAAAACGTAAAAACCGGCAAAAGATTAAAAACAAAGGTACGGAAAAACGGACAAAAACGTAAAAAGCGGCGAAACCGATAAAAACGAACGAAACGGATAAAACGTAAAAAATCCGGGCGGCGTAAAAAGGGACAAAACGGATAAAACGTAAAAACGGTCGAAACGGATAAAAACCGACAAAACGGATAAAACGGACAAAAACGTAAAAAGTGACGAAACGTAAAATGAGGACTAACGGTGCAAAAATGTTAACGGAGGGACTAACGGAAAATATTATTTAACACTTAATCGGTAAAACTAACGACGTTAGTGCTCGTGGATGATTATTGCTAAAGGTTTGTGGACTTGGGGATGTTTAATGCTGAATGTTTGAGATAGGGATGATTCTTGCGAAAATACACAAACCACATGGATGATTTTTGCAGTTTACTCGAATAGTTTTCTGAGTGTGTGTGAGAACAGAGTGTGTGGGAGGGTGGGAGGGAAATGAAAAGATGGGCATTAATTGATTTAGGTGGATGGTCAAAAGTCTAAAGTAGTATGTGGAAATGGAAAGACAATAATACCCTCCCATCTTTGGTTAGACTAACGGCACGTTAGCTTTTGGACCAAGTGCGTTGTTTGTTTAGCAACTTAGGGACTACCAATGAAACTTCAAACTATCAGGGACGAAGGTTGTTACTTTGGGCAAACCACAGGGACGACCCATGTAATTTGTTCTTTATTTTATTTTTTTGTATGTGTTAAATTGTATTTTTATTTTGTTTTGTGTGTGTTATTTTGTATTTTAATTGAATGAAATGAATTTAGTGTGTTTAAAAATAAAAAGAAAATAAAATTGAAAGTGAGTGGGGCCCAAATGAATAGGTTTTGTTGTGTTATAATTAATGAGGTATATTGAATGTGTTGTGTTATGGTGATGTGACACATGTGGGGCTCAAATGAAGAGCAAGAGCTTTTCATGACACCTCAAGCTTTTAGTTCTCCACGGTCATTAGTATTCAAGTTTTACTAAGTTAATTGGTGTGAGCCTTTGTCTATATCAACCATTTATTCAAGAGAGTAGAGTTTTTGGAAGTCCCCCCATTAAAAGGGAATAAGGGATGGACCCACTCATTAAGTGGGAACAAAGGAAAAAGAAACACCCCCACTTAAGGTAAAAACCAAGAATTATAATACAAACAAACGGGATTCGAGCAGTGACAAAACTAGGTGATGCCGCGGTGTCACAAGACCCTTATAGATTTCTTATTCATAGTGTGTAAAAATACCTAAAATTATGTAAGTGCACTCGGTCTGATAGAATTGTGTTTCTAGTACTTTACTTAGTTGACTCTTTAGTAAGTGAACGAGTAGACTCAAAATCTATCAAACTCAACATTGTTAATCAAAATCACATTTTTTGTTCTTTTTTTTTTCTTATAAACTATAACTTCAAAAAAAATGTGCACCAGCTACATACAGGAACATCCAAACATAAATCAAACAACCATGAAATACTTAAAATTACATATTTAGGCCGGTTTATACTTCCAAGGTCCCCACAAAAATGACTCTTGCGAGCCTGGTTGACACCTAAAGCAGTGATAACCTTTGCATCAAAGAAAATATTTTGATTGTGTTTCAAAAAGTTGAAGTGAGTTGAGAATAATCAATTTAAATGTAAATGAAGTTGGAGTATGGATATGGAGATTGAGCTTGTTTATTTAAAGAGCGCCAAGAGCGAAGTACGGTGAGTCGTTGGCTCGTGCAAACTCTTTAGTGACGCTAAGTTTAAGCACAGCCATTCCCTGTCGCACCAAAGTCCTCGCACCAAACTTAACAAATTTTTTTTTTTTTTTTTTTTTTTTTTTTTTGAAAAACTAGCCGTTGGTGGTGGCAAATATAGCTTTTTTTGAATTTGTACCCAAATTTTTTATAAAACCTCCTTATTCTTCCATATTTTCACACACTCTTCAAACCTAATTCACACCTCAAAAACACTCATTTTCTTTCATTATGGATCCAAACCATCCTCGTGAAGCACTTTAGACAATTATGAAGATTTTTTAAAGACGATCGAGAGATATATTCGTTCGTATCAAGAGTATGAACAATATATGAATTTGTGTAATCAAGAAGCCGGTGGATCAAGATCGAGTCCTAAAAGGAGGCATATATACCACGTCAACGAGAAGCGGCGGAACGCCTAATCGGCGACTATTTCGGCGACGTAGAGATTGGTCCTAAATATCCGTAAGATAATTTTCGACGAAGGTATCGTATGAGCTCTACACTTTTAAAAAATAGTTAATGCTATTCTAAGTTATGATGCCCACCCTTCCCAAATACTTTCAATTTTTAGAGATGGTTATGATGCTACCGGTCGTAAAAGTATTGATCCTATTTTGAAGTTCACATCCGCTATACGGCAATTAGCGTCGCGACTTTGCGCGATGCGTTTGATGAGTACTTGCAAATTGCCGAACGAACTCAACGACAATGTTTAATCGACTTTACAAAATGCATACATGTTTTATACGTTGAGAAGTATTTAAGGAAGCCCACTTTAGTGATATTGAAATGTTATATGCATTGCATAAACAAAACATGGACTCCGGAATGCTCGGAGTATTGATTGTATGCATTGGGATTGGAAAAATTGCCCAAAAGCCTTAGCCCTCAATTCAAAAGGCGTGGCCATAAATACCCAACTATTATGTTAGAAGCGGTTGCGGATCAACAGTTATGGATATGGCATGCTTATTTTGGGGTTCCCGTGCAAATAATGATCTAAATGTTTTATATGGTTCTCCGTTATTTGATGATGAACTTGCTTAAGATACTCCTAATGCCCGTTTGAAGTAAATGGGCATGTGTACAACAAAGGTTACTATCTAGCCGATGGCATTTATCCAACATGGTCCGTGTTTGTGAAAACGTTTTGCTGCAAGGTCCGAAAAACGTTGAGGTTTAAAATAATTCGGAAAGTTCTAGAAAGGATATCGAAAGAGCTTTGAGTCCTACAAGGTCGTTGGGGAATTATACGACAACCCGCACGTGCTTTCAAATCAACGCTTTGAGAAGGATCATGAATTGCCGTGTAATGTTGCATAACATGATATTGGAAGACTAAAATACGTAGTGAATTTAAGAGATGTGTTCGTTGATCCAACGCCGGACATTACACGGAATGGACCGAAGATGTGATTTACATGTTCGAAAACACAAAGAACTCGTGAGATAGCAAAATACACAACGATCTTCGAGATGACCTTGTGGAACATGTTTGGAGAAATTATAACTAGTTTGTAATTTTTATCTTTTAAGTTTTTATGTTTTTTAATGAATAAAGTAATTTTAGAATATATTGTTTTTACATTTTATATAAAAAAAAAAAAATGAGTTTGGCACCGAGAATTCGTGCCAACGGATACCCCGTAAATGTGGTGCCAACAGCTTTACGGTGCCAAACTCAAAACTGGCGACGTGGCGGTTTAGGCACGAGAACGACACGAGAGTTTGGCACCACTGCACCCAAAGCTTTCTAAGTGAAGCTAGAGAGATTCATTTTCTTTTAACCGAGCTTTAATAGCTCGTCTTAAATAAACATCTATTTATCAGTTGAAAAGTTACCTAACATTCTTTATGTATTTTGATGCGTGGGTTCGGGGTCGAAAGACTTCCTTTTCTACGAGCAAGTTTTACAACCCTCTATGCAGTGTACCTAATCTTTGCAGTGTAGTATGGGTAAGCCGTGAGGTTGATCGCCTCTCTGGGGAATAAAGATGATAGTAGAGATGTATGACGATAAGGTGAGGTTGAGGGTGATTCTTTTAGCTTTTATATTTTTAGAAAAAAGTAAAAATCTCGAGGCTTAGGAGTGGGCGGTACTTCTACCAATTTTAACTACTTACTAATAAAAATTAAAACTAATTAAATAATAAAAGAAGAAAAGCTATGGATTGATTGTTGTGTTCTTATGATAATTAAAAGCGTGTTTAATTAGATTTTCTTACTCCTAGTTATCTCTTATTGGTCGGTTGAATTATCACATCCTTATTTTAATTGGTGCGTTGTATTCCGTGTTAGTCATAGGGGTGCCTAATTCTCTAGTTCTATGAATTGTAACTCTCCTCTTGACTATCCGGATCGCCAAGCACCGTAGTATCTCCTCAAATACTCTATTATCCTAAAGCTACAACTCACGCAATAAACACAACGATAGCTTAAGTGCACTCTCAAGCTTTGTGCTATTTAGGACGTTCAAGCTCGTAACAATTAAAGAAGAAGCCAATTTTCCTTACTCTAGCATCTACCAATTAAAACAAGAGACAACCTAACAATAATCAACAACTAGGTTTCATATATCTAAGCAAATGTAAAAGTAATTTAGCTACGCATGATAGGTAAGCATGAACACAAACAAACAATTGAACATAGGATAAACATGGTGATATAATGGATTAACAAACTTATCTTTGAGTGTAAAGAAGGGTTTGGAACCCTAAAATACTGCCCAAGTCGGACGATGAATGAACTAGGGTTTGCTCTCTAAAATATTACACACAAAATAAATAAAATTCGAAGTCTACATATAGATATACACATGCGACGGTGTCGCCTTTTGATGATGACGCCGTCTGGTCGCCGTCATTAAGGTTTCGTTTGGGACAAGTCATCGTTGGGACGAAGTCCATTGAGGAAATGTGATGCCGTCGGCTTCAATAGGGACGCCGCCTTGAAATGAGTCTTGGTCGTGCGGTGTAAAATAAAGGGCGACGCCCCACGAAATAAGGCGTGACATCGTCATGTTGTAAAACCAAAAGTGACCTTAGCCGTCGCTGAGACTTTTAGAAAACCTTGTTAACGACGGCGTCGCCTTATGGGTTGGGACGCCAGCAGGCTTGCAAAACAACCTAGAAATCTTGACTTTGTCATTTTCTTCATGTTTTCGCTCCTTTTTGTCCAAAAGTGCTTGATTCCAGCAATTTGCTTTCAAAAGACCTAAAATGTGAAAAGAAACGATTTTAAGTAGTAACGGATATAAAATGTATCGATTTAGGGCTTAAATGACCCCCTAAAAACGTATTTTTTAAGTCCTTATCAAATATCCCTACACTTGAAATTTTTTTGTCCTCAAGCAAATGTGCTTTTGGCCAATCAATTTATAAGTTAGGGGTCATTTAGCATTGGTTTAAAATAGTTTACAACAAGTACAAGCGCCACAATAGTCATAACAAGCACGCAAATTATACACTAGCACCTCACAATTGGTGTTTGGATTCTCTCATCTCTCGGGTTTATATGAAATATAATTATGTAAGGAAATGGAAGATAAACACTCACTACCTGTCATAGTACATAGATTACTATAGGCTTGAGAATAGATCAAACCTTCACCGCTTTGCCGTAAGCACCTAGGAATAATTATCTAAGAGGTCTTTACAAAGGGTTATAATTTTAGGCTTGGTAGGAAATAAAGGGTTTTGTTGGATAAGGGATATTTAGTGGTGGCAAGTCAAAATCTTATATTACAAGCATGTAAGACGCGACGCTGCTAAGCCAAGACTCAACCCACTAACACTAAATAATGACTTGAAACAAATTTAAAAGACATAAACTTAAAACATAAACATAAAGATAGATGTAGGATGGTAGCCCGTATGTTTTTCTCATCCTTTTCTTTTTTTCACTTAACTTTTTTTTTTCATACCTTTTTACTCTACCATCCTCTAAGATAACATCAAAATAAAGGGATTTATAAGAGCATCCCTACACTTGAATTTTTATTTTACTAACATTAATTAACCCGATTTGAAAAGATCAAAACATTTGGAGTACTTAATTACGTAGACAAAGGGAATTTGAATTTATTGTTCCTCCCTGTTACTCCATAAAATACTACTTTAACCCATGAGTCCCAATCGTCCTAAAACTGTGTACAAAGGATATGACTCGACTTAGCAATCATGCAAGTAACTAGATAATTGAACTAAGATTTTAAAAAATGATTACAATAATGCACTAAAGATGAGTGCATACAAGGTGAGCTAAGGCGATTTGGGTGTAACATTTGGGGGTTGATTGTAAACAATGCTCTTCATTGATATTCCGAAAACCAGAACATCACGAGAATCGCGAAAATGATAGGCTCTGAGGGGTTAACTAGGGTATCGTGTACTAAAGATGAGTACACCGCAAGGGTGTGAGGAAAATTACTCAACCGATGAGGTTGACGTAATTAAATTACAGGTTTAAAACAAGGGTTATCATAATGCCTCTTATCATTTTGTTAATCCTAACTACATGAATGTAGTCTCACTAGCGATCTTGGAATGCATCACAAAACAAGTTCTAGAATCTATTATACTACCGCTACACTCACTAAGCATTAAAGATGAATGCTTTTATTCCTAAAGATCTAGGGGCAAACCTCACATTTTTGGGGTGGAATTTGAGTGGTATACGGTTTTTGTGCTAGTCATATAATTCCTATCCATGTGACACTTTATTAAGACTAAAGTTTTACTCGTAAGTGCCATAAAAATTTTAAATTTGGTGCTAAAATTACCCTAACAAATATTTCTCATAATTTATTCCACAATTTACTAAGGACAAGACAAAAAATCAAATGAGTGAATAGTTTCTAAGGTCCAATTTTATTCTTCGTCCCTACACTTAAACTGAACATTGTTCTCAATGTTCCCTGAAAGTATCAAAGTTATGATAACGGAAGGTAAATAAAAGAGAAAGAAACTAGCACTCCTCTTATTAGCTCGGTAGGATATGTATAAAGTTGCAGTTAAATCCTCCTCCAAGAAGAATGAGTAAGTAATAAGTGTTGCTTCCATCATGTACTTCTTCTTCTTGTCTAATATAACCTGCACACTTATAAGAAAACGAGACGAAACCTCGCATAAAATCGGTGGTATAGACTATATATAAAAACAAAACTACACTAGAAAGCAAGTAAGATATAATGCTTGTGGAATGGATGTTTGCAAATTTTTCCAGGAAAATTAAGAATCGGAAGTTTCCAAAAATTAAAATTTAGACAGAAAACAAAACATTGAATCTGTTTATACATTTCCTGACGCTGTCGGGCTTTAGTCCCGACGCCGTTAGGTTGTTCGACATGAAGGGTCGGTGCATTTTCCAAAAATTAATTAATTTTTAAGGATCCGGAAAAATCTTGCAAAACATCCATTAAGATTCGATACAAGTATTTGACTCTAACAAACACACAAATATATACAATTCCAATTATTGTTAATCTCATGTTCATGCAAGTTCTAAAAACATATGTTATATTCCCTACACTTATCTTTTTGTAAAATACTTTTATATGCAATTAAGGCGAGATTAAAAACAAAATAAAGCATTTTCACAAAATAAACATGAGAATTAAGCAATAACGAAAAAGATATATGAAACACACAAAAAAATAAAAAACAAACAAACAAACAATTAAACGTGGGTTGCCTCCCAATAAGCGCTTTTCTTTATTTATAAGTCTTGTAGCTAGACTCGAAGTAATGCCCTACGTGACTTCATTACCATCATCTTCTTCCTCATGATGATTTCTATTGGGATTTTCCATAGCATAGCTATGTCCGATTGTGCATCTCTCTAGGAAATCATAATGCTCCCATTTGGTTCCATATTCCGGTCCTAGCTTCACGCATTCTTTATAGAATCCGAATATCTTACTCATCACGTAATCTTGATAAGGATTTAAAACGTACACTTTTAAAGGGTCATTTAAGCCCTTAATCGCCCACTTTTATATCCGTTACTTCTTAATTTCGTTCCTTTTCACTTTTTAGGTCTCTTGGAAGCAAAATGCTGGAATGATGCATATTTGGACGAAAAGGAGCGAATATATGAAGAAAATGGCTAAGTCAAGATCGAAGACACTCAAGCTGATGGAATTGCACCTGAAGGCGTCACAATCATAGGGCGATGTCGTCCCCTTATACTAATTAAAATCTCTGACGACTCAGTAGACTTTTTGCTAAAATATACCTGACGGCGTCAGGCTTTGAAGAGGAAGGGCGTCACGAAGACTTTTCATCCCAAACGGCCTAAATCCAGAATCAGACGACCTCACCTTAGTGAAACCAAATAGTGACGAAGCAAACCATGAGACTATGCTTGAGGTTAGTGAAACTACTAAGGAAGAATCAACCGATGAAGTAGACGAAGTAGGTGATGAATACTTCAATAAGTTTCCTACGGAAGAGGAACTTTCACGCCAACCACACTTAGTACGCTACCTTCGTCACATGTATGTTAGGAGAAGCCCTCGAATCAAATTTGGAAATCCTTGGAATCTCAACATACCATGTTGCATAGGACATATTTTCGTGGCAAAGGCCTACATTGATCGCAAATCCCCAATAAACATCACGACTAGCACATACTATAATTGGGTGATGAAGAAACCTACCCCAAATAGGCAAGATCACGATGATCCTAGAGTTAGTTGTAATTTCCTTGGTAGAGTTAAGGATTGCCCGCTCATGTAGATAGTTTCACATACCCTACGGACTTTATAATTGTGGATGATATTAGTACGCCATAGATCCTAGCTTGTCCCACGTAATTATAGGAAAGCCTTTCATGGATCCTAGCTTGTCCCACGAATTATAGGAAAGCCTTTCATAGAAAACGCCGGGATTACTTATGATCCGTCATTAGGAATAGTTAGATTCAAGGATGAGACCAATGACGAGCTTACCAAATGCCATTTAAGATTCGTAAATTTTCATCACTAACCAATGATGATAAAGAACTTAAGCTATCGATCTACTATAGGAATGAGGAGGATAAGGAGAAAGGAGTAGATTATGTGATGAATAAGATTTTGGGTTCTATAAGGATTGTTTGAAATTAGGACCGAATATAGAACCGATTGGGGAAGATGACTTAGAAAGATGCATAATAGACATTACTATAACATGAAAACCCCAATAGAGACCGCTCATGAGGAAGAAGGTGACGAAATGAAGTCACGTAGAGCACGACTTGAGTCTAGCTACAAGACTCATAAATAAAGAAAAGCGCTTCGTGGGAGGCAACCCATACTTAATTGTTTGCTTGTTTGTGTGTCATATATCTTTTCATTATTGTATGTTCTCATGTTTGAATTTGTGAAAATGCTTTATTTTGTCTTTAACCTTGTCTTAATTAGATATAAAGGTATTTTGCAAAAGGATAAGTGTAGGAGGATTACACACGCTTTTAAAAGAACGTGAAACATGAGGATTACGATTAATGAAATTGATATATATATGTGTTTGTTAGAGTCAAATGCTTGTATCGAGTCATAATGGATGTTTTGCGGGACTTTTTCGATTTTAAAGGTGTAATTTTTCCGAATTTTCCAGAAAACGCAGCAGACGGGCTTCTGTCAGATAACTCGACAAATGTCAAGATTAGAACTGACGACGTCGGAGGAGCGGAAACAACTTATAAAATTCTTCTCGTTTTCTGTGCTATTTATAAATTTTTGAAAATTCTCAGGTCTTAATTTTCCAGAAAAGCTGCAAACATCCATTCCACAAGCATTATATCATAGTTTAGTTGAGTCATATATGATTTTACCGCCAATTTTACGCGAAGGTTTCGTCTATTTTCTTAAAGTGTGCAGGTTTTATTTATCAAGAAGAAGAAACATAACATTGGATGGAGCTTATCACGTATACATTCTTCTTGGGAAAGAATTTAACCACTACTTCACACGGATCCTACCGAGCTAATCGGGAGTACTAGTTTCTTCCTCTTTAATTACCTTCCATTATCATAACTTTGATACTTTCGGGGAACATTGGGGACAATGTTCGCTTTAAGTCTAGGGAGGAGAATAAACGGAACTTTGAAACTATGCTTATCCTTGATTATTTGTCTTGTCCTATTTCATTTGTGTAATAAGTTAAGAGAAATATTTGTTAGGGTAATTTTAGCGCCAAATTTAAATTTTTCATGACATGTACGAGTAGGACTTTAGTTTTAATAAAGCATCTCATAGATAGGAGTTATATGACTAGCACAAAACCGCTTACCACTCAAATTCCACCCCAAAATGCGAGGTTCGCCCCTAGATCTATAGGAATTAAAGCATTCACCTTTAATGCTTCGAGAGTGTACCGGTAGTATAATAGATTCTAGAACTTGTTTTGTTATGCATTCCGAGATCTCTAGTGAGACTACACTTGTGTATTTAGGAATAACTAAATGATAAGAGACATTAGGATAACCCTTGTTTGATACCCGTATTATAATTACTTCTTCCACATCGGTCGAGTAATTACCCCACACCCTTGCGATGTACTCATCTTTAGTACACGATACCCCTAGTTAACCCCTCAGAGCCTATCCTTTTCGCGGTTCTCGTGAAGTTTCGCTTTCCTAATATCAATGAAGAGCATTGTTTACAATCCACCCCAAATGTGTACCCAAATCGCCTTAGCCTACCTTGTATGCACTCACTTTTAGTGCATTATTGTTATCATACTAAACCCTTAGTTCAATTATCTAGTTACTTGCATGGTTGCTAAGTCGAGTCATATCTTTTGTACACAGTTTTGGGATAATTGGGACTCATCGGTGAAGTAATATTTTATGGAGTGACGGGAAAGAATGTTAAATTCAAATTCCCTTTATTTACGTAATTAAATACTCCAAGTGTTTTGATCTTTTCAAATCGGGTCAAATTAGTATTAGAGTAATAAAAACTCAAGTGTAGGGATGCTCCTATAAATCCCTTATATTTTGATGTTATCTTCAAGGATGGAAGAGTAAAAGTGTATGCACAAAAAAAAAAAAGGGCTACTATTCTACATCTATCTTTATATTGATGTTTGTTTGTTTCAAGTTATCTAGAGTTTAGTGAGTCGAGTCTTGGTTTAGCAACGCCATTCTTTTCATGCTTGTAACGTAATATTTTTGACTTGCCACCACTAAATCACCTATCCAACCAAACCCTTTGGTTCCTTACTGTAAGCCTAACATTACAACCCTTTTAAAGACCTCTTAGATAGTTGTTTCTAGGTGCTTACGCCAAAGCGGTGGAGGTTTGATCTAGTCTCAAGCCTATGGTAATCTATGTACTATGACCGGTTAATGAGTGTTTATCTTCCATTTCCATTTACTATATTTCATATACACCCGAGAGATGAGAGAATCTAAACACCCTTGTGAGGTGCTAGTATATAATTTTCGTGCTTGTTATGACTATCATGTGCTTTTACTTGTTGTGAATTATGTTTAATCAATGCTTCACTCCCCTAACTTATACATTGATTGGCTAAAGCACATTTGCTTGAGGACAAGCAAATACCAAGTGTAGGGATATTTGATAAGGATTTAAAACGTACACTTTTAAGGGGTCATTTAAGCCCTTAATCGCCCACTTTTATATCCGTTACTGCTTAATTTCGTTCCTTTTCTTTCACTTTTTAGGTCTCTTGGAAGCAAAATGCTGGAATGATGCATATTTAGACGAAAAGGAGCGAATATATGAAGAAAATGGCTAAGTCAAGATCGAAGACACTTAAGCAGCTAGAATTGCACCTGACGGCGTCACAATCATAGGGCGACGCCATCCCCTTATACTAATTAAAATCTCTGACGGCTCATTAGACCTTTTGCTAAAATACACCTAACGATGTCAGGCTTTGAAGAGGAAGGGCATCACGAAGACTTTTCATCCCAGTCGACCTAGATCCAGAATCAGACGACGTCACTGCGGAAGCCCGACGGTGTCACAACTACAACGTGACTGATTAGGATTTGAAACGTACACTTTTAAGGGGTCATTTAAGCCCTTAATCACCCACTTTTATATCCGTTACTGCTTAATTTCCTTCCTTTTCACTTTTTAGGTCTCTTGAAGGCAAAATGTTGGAATGATGCTTATTTGGACGAAAGCTGCTGGAAGTGCACCCGACGGCGTCAAAAAAAAAATGGCGACGCCGTCCCTATATTTGTGATGACTTAGGGGTGAAATTGCTATTTTACACTTGACGGCGTCAGGCTTTGAAGAGTAGGGCGTCACGAAGACTTTTCATCCCAGACGCCCTAGATCCAGATTCAATCGACGTCAGAAGTTGAAGCTGACGGCGTCACAACCACAACGTGACGCCGTCCCAAAGTTGACTTGCCATGACGAAACCCTAATGACGGCGATCCGATGACGCCACAATTAAAAGGTGACTCCGTCGCAGTTGTAACTCTATATATAAATTGAATTTTCGCACTTTTAGAGAGGTAGACTTGTGGAGTAAAACCTTAAATGATTGTAATCCGTCTAGGACAAGATTTTAGGTTCTAATACCCTATTTTACATCGAGATAAGTTATCTATTCCTAGATTTCATTATATCTTCGATTGAATGTGTATGCTTGCATGTTTAACATGTCCGCTAATTTACTTGTGTGTTTGCTTAGATCTATGAAACCTAGTTATTGAATATTGATTGGTTGTCTCTTATCTTAATTGTAATTGGCTTAGGAGTGCTTAGAGCCATCGTTGTGTTATTAATTCTTGATTAATCTTCGTGAACATTAGTTTATAATTACTAGTGGAATTGTAGGCTAAAAATCCAAAGAAAACCTTAGTGTTAAGTTTATGAATCCTAGAGATTTCGTAGTCATTAACCTTAGGTGGCTTCAAAGAGTTAGGGATAAAAGCACACCCTACGACCTTGGAAAACACAACCCGTTAAGAATAAGGACGTGACAATTCAAATATCAATAAAAGATAACTAGGGAGTAATAGTATCTAGGTAGACACATCTTTAATCATCATATGAGCACACTTCAATAGACATAGACTACCCCTTAGATAAGATAATTAGAATAGTAGAGTAATCGGTAGAAGTACCACCCCCCAAATTCAAACCCCAATATCGTACCTTTTTATTTTCTAAAAAATATAAAAATATAAAAAAAGATAAAAAATAATCTTCCTCAACCTTAGCGTAGTAATTTCTCACTAGCATTCCTATTCCCCTAGAGAACGATATCAATCCCAAGGCTTACCCTAATACTACACTACAACGATTAGGTTCATCGCCTAGGTGGTTGAAAACTTGCTCAAGAAAAGGAAGTTTCCTTTGACCCCGAACGCCGCATTGTACGCGTATCAAGTTTTTGGCGCCACGCCGGAATAGAATAGCTAGTTATATTTCTATCTCGTTTAGGTTCCCTTGCTTGATTCCTATCAAGTAAGCATTTTTTCCGCAATTTTAGCTTCCTCGTAGTCTATCCCCTTCTTCGCGACTTTGTTCGTAATCTCATTACTTTTCATCATGGAAGGTGATAATCCGCCACCACTCATCGATCCACCAATCAATGACCCGCCAAGAGCCCGTACTTTGGTGAATACTCTAGAGTCTAGACCAAGCCACCGAGGCTATAGGAACACCATTGAGCTCCCGATCAAGCTCAAACTACGACCGCGATCCGACACCATCCGGTTGGTGCAAAATGGATGTGCATTCCATGGACTTCATTCAAGATTCTAATCAAGATCTTAAGGATTTCCTTAAAATAGTCGATTCCATCGACCTTGATGCTACTACTCGGGAGACCAAGCGCTTGCGTCTCTTCCACCTCTCTACGGGACCAAGCTAGTAATTGGCTCGAGCGACTTCCCCACCGGCTCCATCTCAAGTTGGGATGATCTCACCACTGCTTCCTTGCCCAATTTTTCCTATCGGGGAGAACTACTAAGCTTAGAAGGGACATCTTGATGTTCCAACAACTTCAAGGCGAGTCCCTCTACGAGGCATGGACTCGATTCAAGGACTTGCTCCATAAAGTCCCTCATCAAGGCATTGATCTTTGGCTTCAAGTCCAAATCTTCTATGACCATACCAACTTCACCACTAGGCGGTCTATTGATCGAGCCACCGGTGGAAGGCTTAGCAACTTTACGCAGAAGAATCGTGGGATATTATAGAAGAGCTTGCCGATCAAAGCTACGGAAATTGGAGTGAATCCCATGAAACCCCCGTTAAAGTGGTTAATGCCATATCAATTCCTCATGAGCCTTCCAACATCACTGAAGAGCAAATGAGTGCTCTTGAGAGAAGGATCGATTATCTAATTGAGAGGCAAAAGAGAGCGCCTGGACCAATTCATCGAGCAACGGTTAATTTCATTAACTCCGCCAACCACCCAACACCTCTCTCTGAATCACCAAGCCGTGAGCAAAGTCCTAATTTTGGACGACGCTTCCGTTCTACCTCTCCAATTCCACTCTCACCAAGCTTCAAGGAACAAATGAGAGAGTACATGGTAGCCCATAAGGAAAGACTAGTAAAATTTGAAGAAGAGGTTTATAGGCAAAGGGAGGAAATGCATGCAAAAATGACGGAGATGATGAACTTGGTGAAAGAATATACTAAGACGAAGGGTCCCGAGAAGGTGCTAGTTAGAAGCGATGATCACCTCCCCCACTTCGTTTGTTAACTCCATTTCCATTGTTTCCGATGAAGGTGGAGTAGCTGAAAAGAAGGAGACTGTGATAAGAAAGGATAGTAAGGAAAAGGAGGAGGCTGAAACTAATGATGAACCTGAAATCATTGAATACTACCTTAAGCATGAGATTAATAAGAAAACCATTGTTAATAAAGTGAATAACTTTAGGTACAACGAGGTTCTTAGGAAAGCCCTCGAAGGGAAAATAAAAGAAGAAGAGTATGACACCATGCCTATGGGACCTATGTACGAGTTGATTCTAAAAAAACCAGTAGCAAAAAAACGAGAAACCTCGAAGAACTTCGTAATACCATGTAGCATAGGCGACATTGAGAACATAAATGCCTTAGCCGATCAGGGATCCAATGTGAACATTATGCCGCTATCAGTCTATAGTAAGTTAAATAAGGAGGAGCCAACCAAGACCAATCTTAGACTTTCCTTAGCAAATCACACATATGTTTATCCCATAGGAATAGTGGAGGATGTTTTAATTGAGGTGACCAATATTGTCTACCCGGTGGAATTCGTAATCATAGACATTGAGGAAGATAGAAATATGCCACTCATTATTGGAACACCTTTTCTGGCCACTGCCATGGCAACCATCAAATGCGGTGAGGGTATCATGATACTCAAAAGTGGCAAAGGATACGCTAGGATACCTATTGTCCCAAGATACCTTTTGAAATTTTTGAGAAGATAACTGATGAGAATCCACATGTCCCTAATAATACTGTTAAGAAGAAAATTAACGAATGGGAAAGAGGGCTTAGAGAATTCATGGTTCAAGGATTAAATGCGACATTGTGGAAACGTGATAAAAAGTTAGGAAATAACCCTACCATAATACCACAAACTCAGAAGAAGCCTAAGGAATTTTTGAATAGAGAAAAGGTGCTTTTGTATAAATCAAGAATAAAAGCACTAAGAGGAAGGAATAAGCCAAGATGGTTTGGACCTTATACGGTAAAGGAAACTAATCTAAAAAATAAAACCGTTATCATAATAGACGACGTTGGGAAAGAGTTCACGGTAAGCATACAACGTCTACAACCTTTTGATGAAGGCTTGGTGAAAGAAAAAAAGAACGGAAATGAAGTCACGTAGGGGCACGACTTCGAGTCTAGCTACAAGACTCATAAATAAAGAAAAGCGCTTCGTGGGAGGCAACCCATGCTTAATTGTTTCCTTGTTTGTGTGTCATATATCTTTTCATTGATTGTTTATTCTCATGTTTGAATTTGTGAAAATGCTTTATTTTGTCTTTAACCTCTTCTTAATTACATATAAAGATATTTTACAAAAAGGATAAGTGTAGGGAAGATTACACATGTTTTTAAAAGAACGTGAACATGAGAATTACAATTCTTGAAAAAGATATATATTTGTGTTTGTTAGAGTCAAATGCTTGTATCGAGTCATAATGGATGTTTTGCAGGAAATTTTCCAGATTCTAAAGATGTAATTTTTCCGAATTTTCCTAGAAAAAGCAAGAGACAGGTTTACGTCAGATAACCGACGACGTTAAACTCGTACTGACGGCGGCCGAGGAGCGTAAACCACTTATCTAACTTTCTCGTTTTCGTGCTACTTATAAATTTTTGGAATTTCTCGTGTCTTAATTTTCCACAAAATCGCAAACATCCATTCCACAAGCATTATATTCTAGTGTAGTTGAGTCATATATAGTTTTACCACGATTTTACTCGGGTTTCGTTTATTTTCTTAAAATGTGCAGGTTTTATTTATCAAGAAGAAGATACATAAGATGGGATGAGCTTTTCACGCATACATTCTTCTTGGAAAAAATTTAACCACTACTTCACACATATCCTACCGAGCTTATCAGGGGAGTACTAGTTTCTTTCTCTTTTAATTATCTTCCATTATCATAACTTTGTGTAGGATCGATATATTTATTGTGTTGATGATTCGGGTGGTCTTGGATGATGGAAATACATGTTAGCCATATTTAGAGAGAGAAAAATAGAGAGGGTGTTCTTGTTAGAGACTTGGTTCACAAAATATGGAAGGTTAGATTATGAGAGCACCACCCTTCCATGGATGGAAGGGTATTTATAGTTACAAACATACCGTCCTCCCATCGGACCGTGGATCGTGCATACAGCTGGTAAAGACCCGTCCTTCCTCCACGGTGTTACACTAAACTAAACTACGCTACAAACTAACTAATTAACTACTGAATAACATAAATAACGACACGTCTACGAGCTAACTTATGCTAGACCATAATTGGGGTGACCGACACTTTAACATGGAATTTCCAATTCCTAACAATCTCCCACTAAGGGAGGTCACCCCATGAAATACATTTTGTATCTTAGCATTCTATCTTTGTCTTTAGTCTTGAGCTCGTAGACTTGAATTCTTCAACATCTGCATCTTTGTGCTTTAGCAGTGATTCTTTAAAGTCCGCATAGTTTTGTACTTTCAGTGGTGGCCTTTAACTGATCCACATCTTTGATGATCTTTGAGCTTTCTTGAGATCATCAACCACGTGAAATCTCGGATCATCCATAGTTGTGTTGCCTTCATGTGATGTTGTGACTTTTGGACCGACATGCTCACACTTTTGAATCATGACATCTTTCCATCGTAGTAGCAAAAGCTTTTATCGGTTCATGATATTTGCAAAGCAGAAAGGTAAGCATAGTATAGAAATATCGAGCCGAGTTATGTAGATATGCACCACCATGATTTCTTCAATTAAGTGTGGATGCTGCAGCATGCGGCTTTGATTGACTCTCAATTCGATCACCGCAACCGTCCAAATGTACCGCAAACAACAGCTAGCAATAAAACACACGAAAGTGTCTTTGATCACTTTCGTTGAATTGAGTTACACGCCCACGGTTCCCCGCTGATTAGTACAAGTACTACCGTGATCGTATAATTCAAGAATCTCCTTGATGTGGTTTCGCAACTGTTCTAGCCGTTCTCAAACCGGAATGTCTCAAAGAAGACAACACGGAGTGAGTGAACCAAATAATTAAGATTCACCGATTGATGAAAATTGATTTGAAAACAATCGCGTATTGCTTAGAAGAAAGAGTTTTGCAATACGATGAAGGTTTTATGAGAAAGATCAATTTTCAATCAAAATACTTTTGTATTTGAAAATGTACACATTCAATGTGCTAGATAAAAGAAGAGATTCGCACATCGAACGGTTTTTCCAAAAGTACTTTTTCAATCGGAGATACTTTTTGTGTTCGAAAACATAAGTACACATTCGACGTGCTAAAGAAAAGAAGATTTGCACATCGAACGGTTTTTCCAAAAGTATACGTCAATTCATTTCCTGGACCAAGGTTGATTCAAGAGTGAATCGCCCCATCGTTTCTGTCCAGTTGTCATAAGTTTGATCTTACGAGAAGATCTCACATGTTACCCACCAAGAGCTTGTTTGATGTTGGCTCTAGAAGGATTTCCATCTTCATTGTGACTATTTTTACATATCACTCGGATGTTCTGGCAATACCACAAGGATAATGCGTAGGACTCTTAATAGATACTTACTTTCCACATTGTGTGAAACAACAAGTCTTCATTAATTTAGTGTCCTAATGAGATATTGTGGATGATCTCTTGGCTCTAGACTCAATAGTGCACATTTGGTTCCTATTTCGGAGACTAGGGAGAGGGTCTCCTTCTTCAATATCAACAATCTCTAAGAGAAATTCGATAGATTATGTCGGTTCCCGTGAGAATGAAACAAGCCCTTTTAAGAGGAACTTGAGTAGCTTGGGAAGTTTAGTGCGGTGCATCATCGGGTCCATGATATCTTGTCTTCAATACCAGTGTTACCTAAGTAAACACCAGAGCATATGTATTGAACCCGTTTCGCCCTAAAGTTGAATTATTGAGGGCTATTTCTTTTCACCCTTTCTCATTTCATTTCTTTTCATTCTTCAACCCCTTCAATGCTTACCGAGACTTTATAACTAGAACCTTGTTGGGTTTATTCCAGTACTAGCTTTGTCTCAGTCCGCACTCTTCCCATTTCTCATTTTTCTCCTTTTTTTCATCATACATAAGGACTTCTACACTATCTAGTGGATTGTCCCTGGGTAGATCCCTCCGGCTCTGGCGGATCGTGGGAACGAATACCTAACCTCACCATCCTTATAACACCATGCATAAAGTAAATTGGTCGGTCTTTTGGTACAGTTCATTCTTCCATAAAACCAATTGAAAAATCATTTGGAAAAACAATCAAGGTACTTGTGATACGAGATCAAAGCATTTTGTACCTTAATAGTTTTGATCATTTAGAAAACCTCCCCCTCAACATGTGCATATGATTTAGAAAATGTTTAGCACATGGAGGCAAGAGGACTTTGAAATATTTTCTTTGATCACAATTTTCATAGAAAAAGCCATTTGATTTTCTTTGGTAAATTCTCCCTCAATATGTGCGAGGATATTTGAAATCATTTTATCACATAGAGGCAAGAGTTCTTTGAAGCACATTTACGATCACACAAGCCATTAAGAAACTATTCGCTCCCCTCAATATGTGCATCAATAAATGAAAGAGTTTGGCACATATTAGAGAGAACGAGCACTTTAAATAAAACGATCATCTTATATCAAGTTTCATTATTAAGTCACAAATTCTCCCCGATCAAAAATATCAAACCCTTTGAGATTTTGGATCTCAAGTGATTTAATCAGTTTGGAAAACATGGGAGAATATGTGGCGTGTTTAAATACTCATCTTGTTTTTGGATAAATCCTCCTCCTCAACATGTGCATTGTGTATTTGAAATCGTTTGGCACATGGAGGCAGGAGTGCCTATAAAGGACTAAAACTGATTCTATTAAAACATATTTGAGATTTAAATCACGATCTCTCCCTCGATCAAAAATTTCAAACCATTTGAGATTTGTGATCCCAAAAGATTTAAATCATTTAGAAAATTTTGGGGAAAGACGTGGCAAGATTTAATTTTTGAAAATGATGATAAGGACCAATTAAAGACATTAAAGATTGTTAGTGTCGTATGATTGTTTTAAGAGACCTTTAAGTAAAATAAAACAATTTCACAATCAAACAAGAATGTAAAAATTTCATTTTGAAAGACCTTGATTCAAAAGAAAATCATACCATGACATAACATTAAATCTTTGGATCACCACTTATTATTGTACAAACGGACTTTTATGAAGAAATATCGTTTGAAAATATTTTATTTTAAATCACTCTCCCTCAATCGATGACCAAGTCGATAATTGAGTGACTTAGGTTTTGATAAAAGAAGTCCGTGATTTTCAAAATTTAGTACAATTTATTTTCAAAACAATATTTTTCCATTTTCAAAACAATGTTTTCAAAATTGTTTTTAGATTGGTATAATGCACAACGATGCGTTAGGTGGTTGAGCCGCTCGTTGTTGCCGTAGGGCTTGGAAGAAAACCGTCATTGAAGCAGTGAGACTTCTTACGTTGCATTTAATGCCAACCGAGGTCAAATTAAGCTCCGCTTCTTCAATCACTTAGAAGAAAACCATCTCGATGCAGTGAGACCTCTTACGTTGCATTTTTCATGCCAACTCTCCATAGAAGTCAAATTAAGCTTCGCTTTCTTCATTTGTCAACCCAAGATATAGTTACCCTTTCCTTTCGAATCCAATCATCATGTATTGTGGGATCCGGATCGAACATTTTATATACCAATATACCGCATACGTTAGTGAACACACATACAAATATATGGTGGTCGACATCACCCAAACAACAATCGACTAATAAAAGTCAATCCAACATATCAATCAGATCATACAAATGCATAGGAATTATGTGTTTATCAAACTCTAATCATCTAATTCTAACAATCATATCCTAGGCACCTAGTCCTTCAACATAGGTTAACATCATTTTCCATTAAGCACGAGGATAATTAAGAAAGTCCGTTAGATGATATAAATTTGAAAACATTCTCCCCCTCACTCAATGACTTATTTTTCTGAAAATGTTAAAAGCGCTGAAGTCATTGATTGAGTTTTCAATTTTTTTTTCAAAACTCTGAATCTGATAGATTTATAAGCAACTCATTTACCACCATTTTTGAAAACAACAAATATTTTTCTGAAGAATTTTAGACAGAAAAACATTTGTGTAGGAACAGCAGTCCTTTGACATACTTTCCTCATTTTTGTTTCTAGGATATGTGCACGAAATGTTTGAAAATTGGTTTAGCGCATCACTTTCCTTTCTTGAAGAGCGGGTTGCTATCTCAAATAATAACAAACCATAGTTATAAGCACGGGTTACAATCAAGTAATCGCAAGTCATTTTTTGAGACATGTTTAAAAAAGAATATATACACCTCCTGCTCGAACTTCATCTATGGTCCCGTGCCATTATTGAATGACATTTCTAAGACCGTAGATGTTATCGATACCAGAAGACATGTCTTGAGAAAACAATATTTTTGGAATTTTCAAATTTTCTGGTTTTTATAGGTTTTTGAAGGTTTTATATTTTTCTATTTTCTTTTTGTTGGTTTTATATTTTTGTATTTTGTTTTTCAGATAAATATATACAAAGATAGAATAGATGATATAGTTTAAGAAAGATGATGATACGAGTACCGAGATAAGGATATCGAACAGCCCCGTTGTAGAAGATAGAAGTCATCATCTCTTTAAACATTCCACCACCAAAGCTTCCGAGGCTCCAGAATAGAAAAGAGAACCCGAGCCTTTGAGAAAAAGAGACTTTGGCAGCTTCCCCCCAAACCGAAGATCCATTAGATGAGCAGATTCAAAGCTCTATTTCAAGCTTGCCTTAGCCAGTGCTCGAAGAAGCACACCGTTATCATAAATCCTACCGCCCATTTAAGAACGATAATCGAGGTTCTCCGCTCGGGTTATATCATCAATAAAAGAACAAGAACGCTTCATCCCACGCTTAAATAACTCTTCTCAAATTCCTTTTCCACCAAGTCCGACGCAATCCATTCCAAAAGGTTTCAAGAGAGCAATTCCCCAAGTAGTAGAATTGATGCGGTCGCCTCTTTGTATAATGCTCAAGAACTCTCCCGAATACACATCATGAGGGTAATGAAGAACACCTCCCTATGTTCACATCTTTCGCCCTCGATGAATGTGTATGAAGTTCAAGAATCCAAGTACACCAATATCCAAGAACTCTCCCGAATACAAATCATGAGGGTAATGAAGAACACCTCCCTATGTTCACATCTTTCGTCCCGATGAATGTGTATGAAGCTCAAGAACCCGGTACACCCATTCCTACGTAAAGAATAACCGATAACACCTCCTCATGTTATACATTTATCTCCCCTGAATATGTCATACTTGTGTACCTCATTTATCTTCAGAAACTTTCTCTAACATCACTTCCCCCACGTAGTTGGAATAATAACACTAAACGCCTTGATGAGTAAAACCTTGAGTTTCTATGCGGTCATGACATATGTCTTCCCGGGATATCTTCAATCACTTAGAAGAATTAAGTTCATCAAGTTTACTCGCATTTAGATGTGTGTCTCCTTCCCCCTTGCTGGTTTTGATACTTCAGAATCAGCAACATATTATCAGCCCAAATACTTGAAATTTGTTGAGAAGAACATCATTAGCTCAGATATATATGTGAGAATCAACTTGCTGAAGAGTGTGAGCAAGTCTAATTGGGGATTAAATTTGGCATTTCACTCTCCCCCAATTAGTGCTCTCCCCTAAACCGACAATCTTTATGATGAATGCTCAAATTAAGAAGAAGTCTTTAGATAATCAAATGCAACACGCCTTTAGTTTTCTAACATGTAGAACCGATCGTAGACTCGACCTTCTTCAAGATTGTCCAGCTGGGGATTAGATAGTTAACATCTTCATCTCACCAAATGCATTCCAATTACCTCATAAGTAGCAAATCTCCTTAACTAAAATCCTCCCAATCAAACAAGAATGTAAAGATGTTCATCAAAGAAATCACCAAAGAACTAGAAGCACTTTGTCATTTAATCATATCAGCCCATGTGAAGATGTCAACCAACGGCTCTTAGAAGAAACTCCATGTAAAGATGACCCGATTAGAATAAGCTCGGTTCTTACATGAGTTTGGAGCCGTTTGACCATTTATTCTCAGATATACCTCAACATGTAGAATTATCATACTTCTTCTCCCCCTCAAGAATTGCATATGGATATGCCATTCTTGATTAAGCAAGTGAATATCTTCAACAATGTAGTCTATTCACACTTCTCCCCCGAAAAATTAGCACAGGATGTCGCCATGGTCATTATAGTTGAGTAAGTGGAATAAGAAAACAGTCAACAGTAGCCCGGTTCACTTGATAACTGAAAGCGCATGGAAAAAGCATGAAGCATGTTGATGAGAATGGTCATAATGAGAAGATTTCTCTTCTTCTTGAAGATAAAGCGCACTGAAACATACACTTTTCTTTTATTTAGAGAACGAGGTTTGAATTGTTGTGATCAAACGTCATAATCTCTCTCTTTTCAGCTCTCTTGGCAAAACATATAATCAACCACCATTATCATTCAGTAGGCTCTTTGTAGTGACAGCTGATGGAGAAAACCTGATATAATGAATTTGATCCTGAAGTAAACTACCCCGAACTCGTGACTTAAACTTGCACATATGTAACAAAGAGCGGTGCCGATTTCCATTAGCATCTCTAAGTACTCTATGTACTCTATACTCTTCAACCAACCAACCATCAAGTATAAGACGACATTACCTCTTGAAAATCCACAATTGAATGCGACATCGAGCACTACAACGTAACTCCTTAAAGTGATAGTTATTTTGTGGTGGTAAGAGCCCAATTCCCCCAAGTGGTAAAAGACACCCAACAATAACTAGATTTCCAAGTCTTCGTTTTTGATTAAGCTCGAACAAGGATCTCGAAGTATCTTCATCCAACCATCCCCGATAACCTTCAGATACTAAGTACACTCGCCCATGATATTACACTTCAACCTCAAATAAATAATAGTGAATTAACTCCGTTGTCACATCTTCTTGGTTAAAAGCTCAAATCTAGCCTCATTTAACATTTAAACGAACTTTGATAATGGTTTCATCCCGACCATGGTAAAAGCACATAACCCCGTAAAACCAAGTAATAACCATACTGCTATGACGAATATCCAAACACACATCCAATTCATGAAGTACACCCGTTTATCCCTTCTTCGAAACAGAAAACGTAGCACCATCATCAAATAAGATCCCGAAATACACTTTCCTTTCTCCAAGATAGTTCCATCAATACGGGATTTTACAATTCTATGGTTTAAACCGAGAAATAGGTTCTTTTGCGGGATTTTACAAAACCAAAAATAAACCGTAAGATAGATCCGAAATGCACTTTACTATTACCAGATGTTTCCATTGTCACGGATTTTACAAGTCTATGATTTAAACCGAGAAATAGGTTCTTTCGCGATTTTACAAAATCAAGACAAAACCGTAAACAATGTCGACTTGAATGTGTTATGACAACTTTGGTTTCGTGAATATATGTTTTATGGGAACATGCAATGATCATCAACGGTTCAATATCCAACATCATCAATATCATCAACCTTCCAATCAACACTTTGGTAAACACATCATTCACGATTCGCTTGGCTATTGTAGTGACCACACGGAGAAGTAAACCCGATATACCAAACTTGATCATGAAGTAAAATTCCCCATTTGTTACTTAAACTTGTACTAATCCTCGTGAAAAGAAACGGTGTACCCAATGTAAAAAACCTCTTGACATATCCTCAATCATGAGACACCAAGTGATAGCTATGTTTGTGAGTAAAGCGAGAAAGAATCACAACCGTAACTAAATAGCCAAGTCTTTATCACACTCAGTAAATGCCGAAACAAGTCATCTTCGCGGAAGGGTAGAAAGCAAGAAGACGAAATAAGTAAACGTGCCCGAAAAACTTCACTTCAAATCCAAATAAGAGATACCGAACAAACAACCCAGTAGGCAACATTTTCCAATAAATACTTCAAGCCGTGACATAATATTCTAAGTGAAAATGTATACACCAAAGTGTCAAATTGCATAACCCAACGAGTCTCATCAACAAATCACATCATATACCAAAATAACATTATCAAATCTCATCAACTACGATCCAATTAAGAGAAGCCCATCAGTCCATTATTCAATATCATATAATTTCAAGCCTGGTTCAAATAACTATTCAATCCAATCCGATCAATGTAAATTCATGCAAGGATCATCTCATACATTCAGATATCTTTGACATATAACAAGTTGCAGAGAATTTGACCCGACCCTAAATCCTATTAAAAGCGTTTGAACTGACACTTCAACACCAAGTCAATGATACCGGATAGGAACCTTGAACTTATTAAAGATTAATTGATAACTCAAGCCGTGAATATTTATCTTCGTGAAATTTTGAATTACCAAAGTAAAAATACCACTCTTTGACATTCTACACAAAATCAGATCCAAAATCTTATATTTCAAAAATATCCGGATGACACATTTGATTACTAATACGTGAAGCCCCAATAATTGAAGTCCAAACATCACCACGAGCCCAATTCAACGAAAAACAAAATCCTTCGCCCGTTATACAATCAAAAGGCCCGATCCAACTCACATGATCCAATATCCCATCCGGATTGCTCACTTGTCTAACCCTAAAATAAAGAAGTATTAAACCCACCCTTATTACTCCTCACTCCTAAAAACACTCACATATCAAACATAATTTCTCTAACACATCCGCCTCAATCCTTAACCCTAACAGAAAAACTCATCCGCCCCTTTACAGCTAAAGTCACTTATCACAACAAAAATTCGTGAACCCTAATCTTAAATATAACGCCTCAACATATCATCGTTGTTCAAATAACCCTAATCCAAAGTATACTAACACCGCTATCATCCGCCCCATCTCTCATCATATCAACACGCATTAAGAAGTACTTCATCCAACCTCTAATAACCCTAATCACACAATTAAGAGCAACATCTCCCATTGCTCGCCACGGGGTGCTTTGAGCAAGTGAGCGGCTTTGGCTTCAAGATCTTGATAAAGGGTCTCGTAAGGTTTTTCTTGATGTGTTTTCATGTAATAAACGAAAAAGGATGAGAGAATAGCAATTATGTTATTACTCTTTTTCTTGTAAGTTCGGATAAAAATGAAGTGCAACTCGATAAAGTTGATCGATGATGATTGTTAAACTTTCGCTTTATTGACCTTTCAAGAGTCATGATTCGTCTTTGAATATATCGAAAGTAACAATTGAGATCAATTAGTATTAATCAAATATGTATGTGTCCTGGAGGAGTAGAGATTGTGGTAAGAGGAGGATGTGATATGTGATTGAGTCGGAGTTGGTGATTGGGAATGTGTCGATTAGGTTTAGAAGATGGAGATAGATCTGGTTTGATATGTTGCTTTGTGAAAATGTTAACGCATCGGATTTGTGATGATATGCTAAAGACCACGATTGAGGGTCTTGGTAATTGTTAGGTCAAGGTCAAAAGTCCATTCTTCTTCATCCTTTTGTGTAAGTCGCTAGTCTTTAGAGTCACAAGTCGCTAACCATTTTCAAAACACACAAGTCGCTACCTTCCTTTTTACAAACACAAGTCGCTAACTAGTAAAGACTAGTCGCTAGCATAACTCGCTACTTGGTTTACAAAATAAGTCGCTAGTTTTTTTCTTAAGCAAGTCGCTAGCCATTTAAGACCATACAAGTCGCTAAATAGCCAACAAGTTGCTACGACAAGTGAATACAAGTCGCTAGGTAGATTGACTCAACTCGCCAACAAGAATATCAAACCATTTTCTCGACCGTCTTTAAACAAACGCATAAAAACGCAAATGAACATATCTTTTGACCCATGTTTAATCGCTTCTTGATTGACCCACCTAATATATTTGCAACTCGATTGCTTGATCGTGCATCTTGATTGACCCACTAATATATATCACGATATAAATTGGTACAAGAAAAATTGTCACAAAAGTACTGTTTGATAAGACACAAACCAGATATAAGCAAAAACCACTTGGACAATTTTATTTTGTTTTGACCAGGATACAAAAATGAAAACATGTAAAAGCTGCTTGTCACAAAGATATCAAAAATGTTTTCCAACCAAAAGAGTTACAAAAACAATTTACGAAACCACATAAATCAACACAACACATCAACCTTGGCTTTGGTACCATTTGTAGGACCGATATATTTATTGTGTTGATGATTCGGGTGGTCTTGGATGATGGAAATACGTGTTAGCCATATTTAGAGAGAGAAAAATAGAGAGGGTGTTTTTGTTAGAGACTTGGTTCACAAAATATGGAAGGTTAGATTATGAGAGCACCACCCTTCCATGGATGGAAGGGTATTTATAGTTACAAACATACCGTCCTCCCATCGGATCGTGGATCGTGCATACAGATGGTAAAGACCCGTCCTTCCTCCACGGTGTTACACTAAACTAAACTACGCTACAAACTAACTAATTAACTACTGAATAACATAAATAATGACACGTCTATGAGCTAACTTATGCTAGACCATAATTGGGGTGACCGACACTTTAACATGGAATTTCCAATTCCTAACACTTTGATACTTTCGGGGAACATTGGGGACAATGTTCAGTTTAAGTGTAGGGAGGGAGAATAAAACGGGAACTTTGAAACTATGCTTATCCTAGATCATTTGTCTTGTCCTATTTCATTTGTGTAATAAACCATGAGAAATATCGGTTAGGGTAAGTTTAGCACAAAATTTAAAAATTTTCAAGACATGTAGGAGTGGGTCTTTAGTCTTAATAAAACGTCTCATGGATAGGAAGTTATATGACTAGCACAAAAACCCTTTACCAATTAAATTCCTCCCCAAAAATGTGAGGTTCGCCCCTAGATTTGTAGGAATTAAAGCATTCATCTTTAATGCTTCGAGAGTGTACCGGTAGTCAATAAACTCTAGAACTTGTTTTGTGATGCATCACGAGATCGCTAGTGAGACGACATTTATGTAGTTAGGAATAACTAAATGATAAGAGGCATTAGGATAACCCTTGTTTGATACCCGTATTATAATTACTTCTTCCACATCGGTTGAGTAATTCCCCCACACCCTTAGGTTGTACTCATCTTTAGTACACGATACCCCTAGTTCAGAGCCTAACCTTTTCGCGGTTCTCGTGATGTTTCGGTTTTCCAGAATATCACTAAAGAGCATTGTTTACAATCCACCCCTAAATGTGCACCCAAATCGCCTTAGCCTACCTTTTATGCACTCACTTTTAGTTCATTATTGTTATCATACTAAACCCTTAGTTCAATTATCTAGTTACTTGCATAAGTTGCTAAGTCGAGTCATATCCTTTGTATACAGTTTTGGGACGATTGGGACTCATGGGTAAAGTTAAATTTTATGGAGTGACGGGAAAGAACGTGTTAATACAAATAAACCGTAAAAACGTTTATTAATATTTTGCGATCTCTTTGTGTTTTGTTGATAACAAATATAATGTTATCTTAAGTATAATTATAAGGATACATGTTATTTTTGTAAAGCATTTACATATATCCATTTAAATACAAAAATGTAGTAATTAAGCATTTGTTGTAATAGTTTATTAGGATGGGTAAAGACCATAACCCATGGACCATAACCCATAGATCTTAACCCATACCTGTTGGCTAGATACAATGTATACTTAGATACATTGAATCTAAAGAAAACCCATGGACCAACCCATAACCAAAACCCATGGGCAAAGAGGAGCGTTCCACGGATCTCTAGGATTACACTAAGACGGATCCCAAGTGGAAGGGATCCGTGGATCCGGGGAACAAGAAGATTTTGCCTATAAATAGAGAGCCATTTCTTCATTCTTACTCACCCTCTTCTTACTAAATCTCTCAAACACTCTCATTCTCTTCTAACATATAGATTGATGGATCTAAGACACTCTCCTTGTGTCAATGATATTTTGTATAATATTATCAAGCAAGCGGAATTTACTTAAGTAATACTTAGAAGACGAATTATATGATGTATGAGAGTAAACACAAGTTAACACAAAACTCAAGCTCCAATATTATTAATGAAATAATACGAGTGATCTTGGTATCACTAGGGTTACACCTTGAAGCTTTCGTAGATAATATTGTAAATTAATACGTACCTAAGACAATGATCTAGGATCTCCTTTTATACAACAAGGAGTCCTTTACAAGATAAGTATATAGCTAACAAAATAGAATATACACAAAATCTATTCTATACTTATCAATACGCTGCTTAACCATATCATATTAAGGTCATCTCTCTTAACTTTTGTATAGCAAAAGCTTTAATAAGATCTTCAAATGTTATGAAAGATGAAGTTTCTCCTCCATGATGAACATCACATGTAAATCTTCCATGTTGAAGCAAGATTGCAAAAAGCCTTCTAAGATTTACCCATAATCGCATCTCCTTTGTAAATCTTCCCAATCAATAATAGGATGTCGAATTTGATCTTCAAATGTTATGAAGATGGTTCCCACGGATTAAAGTCTCTATCTTCAATCACAATCATTCCATAAAATCTCGCTTTCATCACAATCTTTCACCATTTGATCTTTAGTGAACTTCTCAAGAGGAATCTCCTTCTCAATAGACTTTGTATGATCTTCATCAACCTTAGTCTTCTTAATAGTTTGAGAATCACCGACTTTGGCCTTTCTCTTCAATCTAGGAAATATTCTTTTTCTTCTTCGTAACCCATTGGAATAAAAGATTTATCTTGTTTCACAGCTCGTAGTAAGCCCTTTCAACTTGATCATCGACATTCCTATGAATTGATGCCTTTTCCAATTACCAACATGACAACAATAAGTCTTCATATATGCAAGTATTTGTGCCTTGGTTGGTTGTCTTTGTTTCTTCCGATTCTTCTTGACCGAATCGATTACATTATCAAGTGCTTGATTGTTCTTCATCATAATGAAATCTTTCAATCGAGCATTTCTTTGTTCCTCGCTTAAAGATGCATCGCAACAAGGTCAATTGCCTTTTCTTGATTTCTCGGATTATTTTCTACCGTAAACCGAATATCTTCTTCAAGAGGAACATAACTAAACTCGGAGCTTTTTCTTTCATAACAAGAGGTTGGACGGTGGAAATTGAATCAAGATCTTCCATTCTTTCCAATCTTTGAGCTTCCAAAAGCTAGCAACTTCTATTTCTTTCAACCTTTTCTTTTCAAAGAACTCTTTCAAGAATTTGATCTTCTAAAATCTTCTTAGCAAGTTCACTATCATGATCAATCAACTTGTCTTTTCTTTGAAACCTTCCCTTTAGGTTGTCAGACATCTTCCATAACCGCTTTACCCTTATTATCCTTCAAAGTATCAAATTCTTCACTTGCAGCGGCAAGAATTGGCTCTGCAGTGTAAATATCATCGATGGTAAAATCATTTGCGCTTGGAAAATGTCTTGATCTTCAAGTTGCTCTCCATGAGTTTCAGCTTCTTTTGCTCCTTCACTTGTATCACCTTCATCTTCAAAATCAATTTTCCTCCCCTGTCGAACTCGCTTTCCTCCCTGCTTGGAGGAATTTCCCAAATCTTTATCACCGAATCACCATTAGAAGGTGAGGATGAAGATGAAATCACCACTTTGCGCCTTTCTTGTGCTTTTTCAACCTCTCGCACCTCTTCTTTTAAGGTCCGAATCTCCTTTAACAGTTGAACATCCTTGGCATGTTGCTTCTTGAAAGTAGCCAATGTCTTTTGTAGAGAATCAACTGTTTTGCTAATTTGGTACACATAACCATCAATTCCAATTGGTTGCCACCGCCTCAAAGACTTCCAACCGTGTTACCTGGGGGGAGAGGTGAATCATGGGCATTGGTCCGCACTCCTCCATAGTAGGACTAGGTGGAAGTCTAGAACCACCACCGCTTGTTCCTAGACCAAAAGGTGCGTAAACTTGTTGTGTTGTCATGAGAGGAGTTGACTGCTTTGACCTTCTCTCATAGGTTCTTGAAATCGGTGGTGTATAATCAATGTTGGGTACATTAATTATAGTTGTAGTTTGTTCGGTTGAAATTTTAGCAAGCATTTGGGGTAGAAGAGGTGTACAAATCATATTGCCATCTTTATTCAAATTTTGAAAAACTTTAGGCTTTAGGCAACCGATTTGATAAACAAGAGTGTGAGGTTGCGCTTGAAATTCATTAAGCACAACTTGCACAAACCTTGGATACATTAAAATTTGGTTTTACTTTGTACATTGCCTTCATACGGTAAAAATATAGTTGGACCAATTGAAAATCTTATCGATGACTAGACAAACCAAAGGATAAGCCATGGTTGAACTAAATTGCTCATAAGATGTTTTCTTAGGACTAAGGCAATGTAACAAGGTATGAATCAAAAATCTCCAGATGGGGACAAAACCACTCTTTTGAAAGTAGCCTTTTATCGCTGGTATCATACCCCATGGATGATAAAGTATCATGAATTTCGACATAGGTAATGTGATGTGACCATTGAGATCATCCAAGTGAAGTACTCTCCTTAGGGATGCCTCAAGAACATCAATAGTTACCCCATCTACAGTGGCTCGAGAGCATCCACCGCTTCATGTGTATCTCTATTCTCAAGTGTTATGGACTGAGCAGAAGTCCAAAACTGTTTGATTTGAGAGATATAGATTGTGGGTTTGTAAAGCAAAGCATACCTTATATGAGTGGTATGAAGAAAATCCACAATCTGATGAAAAACAGGGCCACTCTTCTCGTTAGACTTTTGTAAGTAGGCCACTAGGTTGTGCTCATCTGCAAATTTCAAAGAAGCCATAGAAACTTTTGATGAAAAATATTATTACATCAGTAAGAATTGAAAGAATGACTAGCCAATTGAGAGAAAAAGATATATAGGGTTAGGGTTTAGAATTTATGCGCAAGTAAAATTATCTTTAGAAAGTAGTTATAATATAGAAAGAATATAATTTACTTAAAATATTAAGCCTATATATATGACTATCGCTGGTTACTTTCAACGGCTAGTAAAAATTAATTATCGACATAATCGGTTGTAACGGCTAGAACAACAAAGGGTAAAATAACACCCGCTGGAAACTGTGAACTAGCAAAGGGTAATTTTTCACAAAAATTTCAAAGAGCATTTTTAAATAAAAACTTGTAAATTAAACTGCTCTTATCATAGTTTTTAGCAAACTACCAGCTATCAACGGATTTGATATGTCTTTACCATGAGCCGTTTGCTATGGACTAGCCAACTCTTAATCATAAAGAATATGGTGAGTTGATGACCATATAGTTTTAGGTAAACTATCAACCATAAACGGATTTGTCAAGTCTTTACCAAGAGTCGTTTGCTCGGAGTAGTTGATTCTTATGTGTATTAGACATGGTGAATCAATAACCATTTGATGTGTATCTCGATATACACCTTTAACTCCAACTTCTCATTTACTCCACCTCCAAAGTCGACATTTTACTTAAGTCCATCATAATGCTCAAAATCGAAAGATAGGACTTGTTGCCGTCATGTGCCTTGAACACCCACTATCTCAGATATCCTTGATCCGACCTTTTCGTCCTTGTATGTTCCTGCACAAATAAGTAAAGAGTTAGTTTCTTTTGGGGACCCAAGCCATGATTGACTTGGATCTGCCTCGTGTATCAATATAGTTAAATCTATCAAAGGTCATTGATACACCATTGGGTTTGGTTGTAGAGGTGTTTCCTTTAGGTTTCCATTCCCAACGTGCTGAGGCCTTCACAGCATTGCCCATGTCCCCCCTTTTCTTGTTCAAAACCCTTGCAGTGGTAACTTTTGATTGAGCAGTGGTAACTGATGGTTTATGTTTAGGTACCCACTGTTGGTTATTATAAACTTTTTTAGTTTGAAAGATTCTTTTTCCTGTTTGTGCAGATTTATTAAAACTTGTTTTAGTGTTTGCACTTTTAACAGGAGACTTAGGATGAGCAGTGTTAACAGATTTTGCAGTGGCAAGTGTTTTGAGGCCACTTCTAAGTTGAACTGCTCTTGGGACCATATTGCAATTAGAACTAGGATGTACATTATGTTGATATCTGTTAGACTCCACCCTTTTGTTCCCATAGACTACCCTTCTCCCAACATGATAGTCACAATAAGCATGTAAATGATCAAAACTACCACGTATATAGCATGCCTTATTGTTCATAACAAAATTACTACCTAGTTGTTGAGATTTAACATGATTCCAACTCCTCCGGTTACCCCTAGGAGTTGTAGGCTTGTTCCTATACATCTCAAAGATACTTTACAGCTTGGTCTAGGTTTATTAATTGGTTTCCTAGGTTCCTCTGTAACAATATTAGCAACTTTTGGGATAGTAGTCTCTACATTCTTTTAATACTCTCATCTACAACGATGAGTCACTAGCACTCTCAAAACATCATTATCTAGCTTACTCTCTTCCTCACTCTTCACAACCGTGTCTTTTAAAGGACCATATTCTCTTACAAGATCCTTAAAATCTTCTATACCGTATGAGCTAAATCTATACCGAGGTGAATGAACACCCTTAGTGGTGGAGGCGCAATATTATAACCCATCCCGCACTTAGCTTTATTATATACTTGAGCATTCCATATTTTATCAATTGACTTAGATCGATGATAACATGTGTCTATAGTTAAATTGACATTTTCAAGTTTCTTTTGGAGTTTTTCAAGCTCCTTTTGGTATGCTTCATTCATAGCAGTTGTATGTTCTACCTCTCTCCTAAGAACAATCATATCATCATTATAATTTGACTCATTTGCCTGATAGTGCTCTATTTGTTTTTCTAAACCGCCATGGCTCTCCTAAGATTAGCTACAAGATAATTAGCGTGTATAACTCTTCTCTTTCATTAGAATACAAATTATTAAGTCTTTCAACTTCTAGCAGCCCTACATGTTTTAGAGCAACATCGTAGTTTTGTACCTCGAGTCGAGAAAGCCATGAGAGCAAATTCAAGTAGCAACAAGAGCAAGATCTCGAATGTTCTTCTTCTTGTTCATCATCCATGAAACTCCAATCATAACTCACACCATCAATAGCCAACATTGCCTTTGGTTCTTCCACGCTTGGTCCCTTCTTTTGCTTGTACCATGTAGACTGTTGTCCTTGGTCTTTGGTCTTCTACATTCTCTAGCAAAATGTCCAAACTTGTGGCGCTTAAAGCACTCCACTTTCTTCTTATCAAAGCCTGCAGATCATCACCATTTATATGGATAGGCTTGCCGCCTTCTTGTAGAATTTCTTAGCCCTCATGCTAAGAAGAGCTATCTGCCATTTTATATCTATCTCCTCCAAGTCATCTTCATCAATTTGCTCTATGTCTTCATGAGTTAAGACAGAGCCATCAACTTTTGTGGAGATAAAAGCATAAAAGGTAGGATCTCCAATACTAGCAACCTTCTTCTTTGATCCTGCAGTGGCAATATTTACATTGCCAGTGGAAACTTTAGAACCTACAGTGGCAATATCATCATCACTTTCATCTTCAGAATCATCACTGTCAATAGAATTTGACAACAATGCCAAGCTACTAGAGCTTGTACCAAGTTTCCCTGCCTTCATTGTTTGACAACAATAAGTTTGAAGTTGTTGTAAAGATCATTGAGCTTCATTGTTTCAATATCTGCTTTGTTTTCCCATACAAGAACATTGGTTTGAAACTCAAGGCAAACTTCTTAGAAACTTCAAATTGAGGTCTTCCTTTTCTACCTCAATGCCAAACACGCTTAGTTGTGTAACAATCTTCAAGTTTGGTAAAATGCTATCAAGTGAGTCATTGCTTGAAGCATAGAAGTTTTCATAACTTTGCTTTAACAATGTCTTCGAGTCTTCTTTGTTGCATCATTACCACCAAACACCGAGCAAATCTCTTCAAACAGCTTCTTTAGCGCCTTGTATTTGTTTGAATACAATAATCGGTCTCTAGGAAGAGTCATCGACAATAGACTTCTAGCTTTAAGATCATTCTTCTTTGAGCTTTTTCGCATTTGATTCGTGCACGTAAACTTTCACAACATCCGTGTCACCAACTTTTGAAGTAGTGGTCAAAGATTTGAAAGAATCACCAAGTTGAATGATCTCCCATAGAGCATAGTCCCAGATGAGGAAGTATTGCTCAATCAATATCCTCCACATCTCAAACTCATTAAGCTTAAGCTTAGGGAGTCCGGGTGTAGAAGAAGAGATTGATTGGTTGTTTTCCATCTCCATTGAATTGAGTGAGTGAGTCAAGCTAATTCCTTGGATCTTCTAAAACAAAATATCGAACCTTCGCCCGATACCACTTGTTGGATCCGGGACACTCTCCTTGTGTCAATGATATTTTGTATAATATTATCAAGCAAGCGGAATTTACTTAAGTAATACTTAGAAGACTCAATTATATGATGTATGAGAGTAAACACAAGTTAACAGAAAACTCAAGCTCCAATATTATTAATGAAATAATATCTAGTGATCTTGGTATCACTAGGTTACACCTTGAAGCTTTTGTAGATAATATTGTAAAGTAATACGCTACCGTAAGACAATGACCTAGGATCTCCTTTCTATACAACAAGGAGTCCTTTACAAGATAAGTATATAGCTAACATAATAGAATATACACAAGATCTATTCTATACTTATCTAGGTTTGGTCGCGTTTAACCTTATCATAAACAACGATAGCTTCTCCGCCAAGTGAAGGAGTTTGTTGACATAGTGCTAATAATGAACTTAGCAAGGAAGGTGTCCTTGTAGCGAATACGTGTCTTCCTTTACTTTACCGCTAGTGTTAATCCGAAACTAACGCAAAATCGTAAACTACAACTATCCGTGGTAACGGATTATTCCCAAACTTTTCGATCACTATGGGTTCCGAAAATTATAAGGAAGGGCAATCTATGCAACGACCACCACTACTTGAAACTAATGGTTTTATATATTGGAAAATAGATTCGAAACATATGTGAAATCTAAAGATATTGATCTTTGGTACATTATTGTTGAAGGCGACTTTGAGGCTACCTCAAAAGACGATAAAGGAATTTAGTTAACATACCTCATGATAAACTAAATGATGAAATGAAGAAAAGCTTTCTAAAAATAGTGAAGCAAAAATGGTTTTATATAATGCTTTACCAAAAAGGATTTGAAAGAATTTCTATGCTTAAAACCTCTAAAGAAATTTGGACTTCTTTAGTTGTAACTCATCAAGGCAACCAACAAGTTAAAAATAATAAAATTGATTTATTTGTTCAACAATATGAACAATTTTCAATATCGGATAGGAAACTATAGATCATTCTTTTGCTAACTTTAATACTATTATTACATCTTTACAAGCACTTGATGAATCTTTTTCTAGCCGTAACCATGTTAGGAGATATCTAAGGCACTTCCATCGAATTGGAGATCCAAGGTGACGCGATCGAAGAGTCAAAAGATTTGACAATCCTCACCCTCGATGAACTCATAGGCAACCTAAAAGTCTACGAGCTTGTCCTTGCCAAAGATTCCAAGCCTCAAAGGTAAAAGAGAAACACAAATCTCTTGCCCTTAAAGCCAAAAAGGGTTCAAGCGATGAAGAGAACTCCTCTTGAGTAGTGACGACGAGGAGTACACTATGGCGGTGAGGGACTTTAAAAGTTCTTTAGAAGAAAGGAAGATACGTCAAACAACCGTATGACGATAAGAAAGGCTTTCGGAAAAGCAAAGAGGACGAGAAGCCAAAAGATGATCGTACTTGCTTTAAATGTGGTGACCCTAACCACTTTATTAGTAAGTGTCCCAAACGGGATGATCAAAAGGCGTTCGTGAGCGGCACGTGGGAATGAGCGACGAGGAGGACGGAGAAATTTGTCTCATGGCAAATGACGGGTATGTCACGAATACTATAGTAGCTCATCACTTGATGACGACTCATTGGATAATGAATATGACAAACTATGCAATATTAGCTTAAAACTAATTAACAAAAACAAGCTTTTAAAGAGTCAAAACCAACGTTTAGATAAAGAAGTCATAGAATTAAAAGCAAAACTAAAACGCTTAGAAAAGGGTAAAATAGCAAGTGGTGAATGTGAACTTTATGCTCAACTTCAAACACTAGTTGATCATCTAGATTCTAAAATTGCTAGAATGAGTACGAACACTTTAGATACGATATTAGATAGTGTTAAAACCGGTAACAACCAAAAGGTTTAGGTATTAAACAACTTGATCCATCAACTAGTGAAAATAAAGAAACAAAATTTGTTAGGGCACTAGAAAAACCAGCCATTGTTGTGGCGGATCCCACGGATCCCTTGATAAGGGAACCGGCTAGTGTCTGACCAGGATCCGTGGATCTGTTCAGAGCAAATAGTAGCAATAATGTAGCTTCTTCATTTAGAACTGATTTTGTTATCATTAATAGGAAGAAACCAACTAACGTCACCACTAGACAACCACCTCCAAAATATAATCCTACTTTTGCAAGAAACAAAGCTCCATCTTTTTCAAAACCTAATTCATTTAGGAGACCTAATAACGTTTATCCAAGAAGTAACCATCAAATGGGATGGAACCCAAATATGCAAAATGGTTTTCCTTTTCAAAACTTTGCTCCATGGAATGCATACTCATCTTATCCATACATGTCTAACATGAATGGAATGTTTAACACTAATGGACCCATGAACAAATGGGGACCAAACTTTTGAGTTTATTATTGTTTTAGGTGTGCTTAAAGGTCGACCTAGACCCCGATGAATGGGTCAAGGATAGCGGTGCACGAGGCACATGACCGGCAATAGGGATCTATTCTCCACATATGAATCCATAAATGGAGGTAATGTGGTGTTTGGAAATAGCAAAGTAGAATCATCAAGAAGGCGATTTCTAATATATCTCTAACCATTAACGATGTGTCACGTAGAAAACCTAAACTTTAACCTCTTATGTATAGGACAAATATGTGATAAAAGTGAAATGTACTTTTTACCAAACCGGTAGTAAGATACTAAAAATGGCATAGCCATAGGAAGAGGAATTAGGAAACATGGAGTCTATGTCATTAAAATCGGTAATGAACCTAAAGACAAACTATGTCTTACCTCTATGGATGATACTTGACCTTATGGCATCGAAGATTGGGTCACGCCAACATGCGACTTCTTCAATCGCTATCATCCAAAGATCTAATAAGAGATCTACCTAAGTTAAAATATGAACATCATTTTGTGATGCTTGTAATGTAGGAAAACAAGCTCATTCTAGTCATAAAGCTAAAAACATGGTGTCTACAACTAGGTGTCTAGAATTACTACATATGGATTTATTTGGTCCATCCGCTATCCAAAGTTATGGAGGCAACTACTACATTTTGGTCATAGTGGATGACTACTCTAGGTATACATGGACAAAATTTTTAAAAAACAAAACGGAAACCTTTAATTATTTTGAAATATTAAGCAAAAAGATCCAAAGACAACTAGGAAGTCCTATAGTGTCCATTAGGACGGATCATGGTAGGGAATTCGATAATGAAGTCCAATTTGGAGCCTTTTGTGATGCTAATGGTATTACTCACAACTTCTCGGCTCCACGCACTCCACAATTGAATGGGGTAGTAGAAAGAAAGAATAGAACCCTACAAGAAATGAGTCGAACCATGCTTAATGAACAATCCATACCTCAAAAGTTTTGGTGTAATGCCATTGATACTTCAACGTACATACTCAATCGAGTCTTAATTAGACCAATCTTAGGTAAAACTCCATATGAGTTACTCCGAGGCAAAAAGCCTACGTTAAATCACTTTAGAATCTTTGGAAGAAAATGTTTTATTCTTAACACTAAAGATTACGTTACAAAATTTGATCCTAAATCAACCGAAAGTATCTTTCTAGGTTATTCGCCAAATAGCAAAGCTTACGTCATATTAAACAAAGAAACAATGAAGGTAGAAGAGTCATTAAATATAAAATTTGATGAAAGTCCACCCAAACCCTCTCCACCTCTTGTCGATGACGAGATCATAGAAAGTGATGCTATAGTAATAAAGAAAAAGATAAATGAAGAAGATGAACCTTTAAATAATGAAATCATAAACATTAAAGAGTCCAAAGATCACCCCGTAGATAAAGTCATAGGAAAGCTAAACGAACGAACATTAAGGTCTCAAGTTCAAAACAAAAGTAGCTTGTTTTGTTTCATTTCAACCATAGAACCTAGGAATACACAAGAAGCCATAAAAGATGAGAGTTGGGTAATGGCTATGCAAGAAGAACTAAATCAATTCGTTTCTAATGATGTTTGGACGCTTGTCCCTCCACCTAGTAATCAAACCATAATAGGAACCAAATGGGTTTATAAAAACAAATTAGATGCAAACGGAGTAGTGTCAAGGAACAAGGCTAGACTCGTTGCCTAAGGGTATAACCAACAAGAAGGAATAGACTTTGATGAGACCTATGCCCCTGTAACACCCCCAAAATGGCTCAATGAAACACACAAGTATCGATGCTACTAAATTGGTATCACAACATAAGCATAGAACAATTGGTTTTTCATAAATAAACTTGTATTCATTCTTAAAAACAATGTTTACATTATTGATTAGTGCGGAAAATGGCCCATTATAAAAAAAAGGTGGTCCCAATACATAAATCAGAGTCGTCTATGACCATGCCAGGCCTTTGCCTTGCGCCTCCAAAGATAAGCCATCACTTCAAAACCTGAAGATACATGCTAAAAGGGGTCAGCTTACGCTGGTGAGTTCATAGGTTTTTATTTGTAAAAGTTTTATGGACCACAAGATTTGGTATCTAGTTCATTTCATTATGTGACCAGTTCACTCGGTCATGTTACCACTTCACTCGGCAATGTGACCCGTTCATTCGGTCATGTATGTACATAGCAAATGCAACCAGTACAATCGGTCATGTGACCGCCACTCGATCAATCGGTGATGTGACCGATTCACTCGGTCGATGACCATGCACTTCGATCATGCAGCATACGTTTTCAAATACTTTTGTCCATATGTAAAGAATGCATTAACTTTACACTAGAATGCATCTAAGTAATCAAGTAATTGGCAAGTAACACATAATACATTCAGTCATTCAGCATAGTTTTTGTAAACAATTCACTTATTCAGGTAAAATCAACATTTAGTTTAAGTAAAAATGAGCATGTATTCTCCCCCAAAACAGTTATGAAAACAGGTAAAAGTAGGGGCTATGAAACTCACCTTAGCGATATGGTTAGGAAATGCACAATAATAGCAAGTATGATATGACAACGGCTTCAACACGAAACCTAGATATAATATGGCAAGTCTTAGATAATATATTCCGTTTACGACCCTAAATGGTAATGTTTGAAAATGATTTATTTGTGAGACACTTGTATCATTTTAACTTGTGTGGTAATGCTTAGAGTTTAAACACAAAAGGTTTTCATATGTTTATGTTTCTGAAATGCTTATAGTTCAACAATAAATATTTTCAAATAAACATATCAAGCTCAATTAAACACAAGGTAATGAGAGTAATCAAATAAGCACTAAAATAAGTCGAATGTCTAAGTGTTTTCTTGTAGTTTATTTTAAGTTGACCAAATGCTTATTACTACTAAGCATTCGATATAGGTTTCAAGACGAGTTTCGTGATTGAGTTGTGTATGCAAATGTCGAGTACTTAAGAGAGTTCAAAAGCAACATGAAATCGAAAAGAACATGAGATAGATCAGTAAGCATCATTCCAAGATGCGAGCCAAGACTTAATATATGTCTAATAATCATTTTTCCTTGATTAAGTAGATCGAGAAGACTGAAAAAGTTCATGAATCCATTTTTACTCGAAAAAGGTTTTCCACTATTCCATGTTTTACGATAAAAGGGTATCTCATGTTTAGTAACACATGATTTTATTGCCAAGTGAAGCAAGGGTTTCGATATCGGTTTTATTTTAACGAGATTTGTATATATATATTGAATGATTCAAGTTTTATTTTAACGAGAGATGTATATATCGAAGAGTATATTTTGTAAATGTATGAGTTTGTAACGAATGAAAATGTATAGCTAAGAGAAGTGTGTCGAGTAGGCTTACAATGAGTGAGGAGTATCACGAGAGCACGAGCAAGGACCAAAGATCGACTAGCTTTCCAACGATCTTAATCGACTAGAACCTAAACCGAAATGTACTTCCAAACTTAAGAAGACATAACCGAATACCCTTTCTTCCGCTTCTTCTTACTCAAAGGCAGTACTAAGAAAACCAAAAGAGTGTTTGCAAGTTTGAAAGTATGAGTGTATGCAGTTGAGAGTTGAGAGTGGCAGCGGCGGCGGGAAAGGTGGCGGATGTTGGGTGCATGCAGTGGTGGCGGTGGTGTGGCGGTGGTCTTGTTGTGTGTGGTATCAAGATGGGAGGAGAGGAGGAGAGTATTATAAGATGGAGGCTAGGTTTAAGTGGGTGTATGTCCCTTGTGATCGGCTGCCATAAAAGAAAAGAGGAGCAAAAGGTTGGTTTTGACCAAGCTTTCCATGGTTGTTATCTTGTGAAACACCTTGATTGAGCAAAGTTCCAAATTAATCACCTTCCTCTATGTAGTCTCGTGACCATGTTCTTGAAAGGAGGGACAAAATAGGGTAGATGAAGCTGGACTATTTTGGGGTGGAGTAAAACCTGAAAATGACTTGAGATGGAGGGGAGAGGCGATGGTATCAAGGATCCAGAAAAAGCTGCTTCCAAAAGGAAGTCTGCATTTGACTTTGATGATAAAAGTGATAAGGAACAAAAGGGCGGCAGTTGGGGATTTAGAGTAGGCTATGAATAATATGGGGCGTGGGTAGGAGAGTAGGAGTATTGATATATTTCTTTTGTTTTATTATAAGGTACAATATAAATTGTACTCCGTGTTTTGTCGAATCCCCAAGTAAATGTACCTTCCCGGTACCCGAAAAATATAGAACTTATGTTTTGGAAGCGATTTCTGAGTGTAATAATATGGTATTATTATTACGTAAGATTTATGTTATATCTGTTTGCCGTTATTTAATTGGTGTCGGTATGTGTGCGGTGCCGTGACTTTCTAAATTCACGAGATAACATCTCGTTTTTAAATCTAAAATAAATGACGTCTGTCAGAAAATAACCGATTTGAATTTTCTGAAGTGCTAAATATTAGTATAATAATCTGAAATTTTACGGGTTGTTATAGTCTACCCACCTTACAGGAGATCCGTCCCGGATCTCAGTTTACGTTACCCGATAGAGTATCAGGAACGAGGTGATGGTATTTTGAACAAGTTTTGAGTTTCCCTAGGTTGTTCTAGTGTTTCCTCTTTGGGTATGGGTACCTAGGTGTTATGCCAGCAGCACATCCTCTTTCTGAGGAGCCATGATTTTCTAGGGTAGGTTCATTGGGTGAAAGTTCTAATTTTTGATGTTATGAGGTTTCACTATTTTGTTAGTGTGGGCACCTCAAGCTTCTCATGGTTTTATCAAAAATGTACCCATTTAAGTGTTTAACGATTCTAAAGTAAAGTGGTTAATTCTTAAGGTTTGCTACGGGTTTGTGTGTTTTCTTCTTTAAGGGATGGGAAACGTTTGTTTTCGAATTTTCCTTTTGAATAAATGTTTACACAAGTTTGACTAAGACCGGTTTTCAAAATCGATAGTGTGTAAAAAAAATGACACATTTTCCCAAGGTTGTAAAACTGGTTCTTAATAGTGTATAAGGGGAATTTTGTGAAACTTTTAGTGTTTCGGCATTTCGTCTTAGTTTAATAAGGGTTTTGGAAAGTACTATTATTGGATTTTAAAGGGGAATCTTCCAGTTTGGAAACTATATTATAGCAAGGATGTGTAGCAGGGTATACCATTTACCCATAGCTACGAGTAGAGTTTAGTCGTCTAAGTTGGGTAGGGTTAGAGGTTTAATGGTTGGTGAACCTCATTGTTTTCTATGATTTTTAGGCAGTGGTGTGGGATACATCCTAAGGTCAGGCTTAGCTACCAAGTAGGACATTGGTGATTTCTGTTTATGAGGTATTAACTTAAAACACTTTTCGAGAAAGTAAGTAACTAGTGAAGTGGTTTTAGAATACTTTTCAAAGTATTAAGGAACATTTTATTTTGGTAAGGTATGGGTAGAATTGTAGTTTACTTTATGGTGAAATGGTAGGGTGGTAATTTGGTTTGTAGAATGCTTCATGAAGTGATTCATGAAGTATTTTGATTATAATGGTTTGAGAGATAATCGGAAATAGTTTGTATGGCAACTCTTTTGTTTGTAGGAGAGTAACAAGGTAGGTACTGTTATTCTTAAGAGGTAGGTGGAGCTTCTAGGTATCAAATTTTCAATGGTAAAATTTTCAAGTTTTGTGGGATTATAGGTCACTTGTCGTGTCCTTCTAGATTTTGCTAGAGGTTTATTGTATTTTCTCATAGGTGCTATTGAAAGGTTGCTCCTAGAATGGGTTGATTTATCCATGGAGCGCAAGGTGTGAGGTAGGAGTGACTATAACATAACTCGATTATGATATGGAATTATAAAGTTTATGATTAAGAAGTAGTATGACCCCGATGGTGGCTTATGATTAAGGAATATTGTGGCCTTGGGTGGGTGGCTTATGATAGGGTGATGCCGATAAGTAGTTTATGACTAAGGGATAGGGTGATGCGGTGGTGGCTTGTGATCAAGGAATGCCGGTGAGTGGCTTGTGATTAGGGAATAGTGTGGCCAAAGTGTGGCTTATTACACATTTATTAAAGTATTAATATTCATCAAAGTTCACTGGACATAACGCTATTATAACTATCCCAAGTATTTCAAAATTCACCTCCGAGTCGGACATAGGTGATCGGGCTATGTCCCACCGTCCCCGGTTGAATATATGTGATCACCATATTCACCGAGGTTCAAAGAATTTTGAAATACTTAGCTTAGTTACGCTAGTAATATGTCACAATACTTTTAAAGGTTGTCTTGAAGGATTAGAACAATTATTCTCTTTATGTGAGAGAAAAGGTGTAGTGCAGTGATACGTAATTATACATATAGGGAAGGTAATTATAACCTACAATGAAACTAGGTGAGCGGTGATAAAACATGTATCTTATCAAGTATGATCTCACATGATCATCAAGTGAGGCATCGACTCGGCGATCGAGCACGTGTCGGTCATAGGGTTTAGTTTTTGTAAAAGTGGTTATAGTCTAGGTTTTAAAAATACCCAGTTCTCTATAACCTAGGCTCTGATACCAATCTGTAACACCCCCAAAATGGCTTATCGAAAACACATATCGAAAACACATAAGTATTGGGATGCTACTAAATTGGTATCACAACATAAGCATAGAACAATTGGTTTTTCATAAATAAACTTGTATTCATTCTTAAAAACAATGTTTACATTATTGATTAGTGCGGAAAATGGCCCATTATAAAAAAAGGTGGACCCAATACATAAATCAGAGTCGTCTATGACCATGCCATGCCTTTGCCTTGCGCCTCCAAAGATAAGCTATCACTTCAAAACCTGAAGATACATGCTAAAAGGTGTCAGCTTACGCTGGTGAGTTCATAGGTTTTTATTTGTAAAAGTTTTATGGACCACAAGATTTGGTATCTAGTTCATTTCATTATGTGACCAGTTCACTCGGTCATGTTACCAGTTCACTCGGCAATGTGACCCGTTCATTCGGTCATGTATGTACATAGCAAATGCAACCAGTACAATCGGTCATGTGACCAGTTCACTCGGTCATGCAGGCATAACAGTTTTCAAATACTTTTGTCCATATGTAAAAGCATGCATTAACTTTACACTAGAATGCATCTAAGTAATCAAGTAATTGGCAAGTAACACATAATACATTCAGTCATTCAGCATAGTTTTTGTAAACAATTCACTTGTTCAGGTAAAATCAGCATTTAGTTTAAGTAAAAACGAGCATGTATTCTCCTCCAAAACAGTTATGAAAATAGGTAAAAGTAGGGGCTATGAAACTCACCTTAGCGATATGGTTAGGAAATGCACAACAATAGCAAGTATGATATGACAACGGCTTCAACACGAAACCTAGATATAATATGGCAAGTCTTAGATAATATATTCCGTTTACGACCCTAAATGGTAATGTTTGAAAAATGATTTATTTGTGAGACACTTGTATCATTTTACCTTGTGTGGTAATGCTTAGAGTTTAAACACAAAAGGTTTTCATATGTTTGAGTTTCTGAAATGCTTATAGTTCAACAATAAATATTTTCAAATACTTTCTCATGTGTTTGTGTTACGTAGCTTATGTGAGCGTTTCATAGGTTAGTTTGATTATCGATGTATATAAAAATGTAGATGTGAAAATATTTCTTAAGTATTGGATCTTGGAATAAATGGAAGAATGATGTATGCGAAACTTTCGTATAAGAGTTGACTCGAATATTGGCTCAAGTATTATCGATGTGGGAAATAAATACAAGTCGGATTGTATTTATTAGATTTCGAGGTGTGAAAATATATATAATACATATTTATCGGAGTTGAGGAAAAATAATATATTTGGATAAAGATATTACTTATAGTTTACGCGGATGTGATCGTCAAATAAAAAAAAATAAATTAAACATGTTTACTTAACGAAAAGTGTAAAACATATAAGTTTATAAAAGTTTTAGGGTGAAAAGTGTCAAAGTATCAAACTTGAGGGGTTGAATTTGTAAAGTTTAACACGAGTTTGAAAACTTATAAAAGTTTTAAGAAAAATGTTAAATGGTCTTAGGTTGAGGGGCTAAAAGTGTAAACATTTAGTATAATACGTAAAACTTATAAAGGTCTTTAGTAATAGTGTAAAGTGGATCGAATTTGGAGGGCCAAAACTGTCAAAACGCTAAAGTTTCAAAAATAGCAAAAATCTGCCATCAGTGAGGCTCGAACCTGGATTGAGGGGAGGGAAGGAAAATGACATAACCACTGAACTACAAGTTCTTTAGTTTTTAGTGTTGCAAAAGTTAGTATTAATGGACTGATAACTGTGACTTCCATGCTATACTTCTTTACAGTTTCCATACGTGTATGTGTTTTGTTTTACTTTTGTTTTACCAAAACTGTTTTGCCATCTTTTCTTCAAGTAAACATATCAAGCTCAATTAAACACAAGGTAACGAGAGTAATCAAATAAGCACTAAAATAAGTCGAATGTCTAAGTGTTTTCTTGTAGTTTATTTTAAGTTGACCAAATGCTTATTACTACTAAGCATTCGATATAGGTTTCAAGACGAGTTTCGTGATTGAGTTGTTTATGCAAATGTCGAGTACTTAAGAGAGTTCAAAAGCAACATGAAATCAAAAAGAACATGAGATAGATCAGTAAGCATCATTCCAAGATGCGAGCCAAGACTTAATATGTGTCTAATAATCATTTTCCTTGATTAAGTAGATCGAGAAGATGAAAAGTTCATGAATCCATTTTACTCGGAAAGGGTTTTCCACTGTTCCATGTTTTACGATAAAAGGGTGTCTCATAAGCTTAGTAACACATGATTTTATTGCACAAGTGAAGCAAGGGTTTCGATATCGGTTTTATTTTAACGAGATTTGTATATATATATTGAACATATTCAAGTTTTATTTTAACGAGAGATGTGTATATATCGAAAGAGTATATTTTGTAAATGTATGAGTTTGTAACGAATGAAAAATGTATAGCAAAGAGAAGTGTGTCGAGTAGGCTTACAATGAGTGAGGAGTATACGAGAGCACGAGCAAGGACCAAAGATCGACTAGCTTTCCAACGATCTTAATCCCGACTAGAACCTAAACCGAAATGTACTTCCAAACTTAAGAAGACATAACCGAATACCCTTTCTTCCGCTTCTTCTTACTCGGCAGTACCAAGAGAACCAAAAGAGTGTTTTCAAGTTTGAAAGTATGAGTGTATGCGAGTTGAGAGTGTGAGAGTGGTGGCAGAGGCGGCAGGAAAGGTGGCCGGATGTTGGCTGTGTTGTAGGTGGTGGCTGGTGTGGCGGTTGTCTTTGTTGTGTGGTCAGAAGATGGGAGGAGAGGGAGGAGAGTATTATAAGATGGAGGCTAGGTTTAAGCGGGTGTATGTCCCTTGTGATCGGTGCCATAAAAGAAAAGAGGAGCAAAGGGTTGGTTTGACCAAGCTTTCCATGGTGGTTATCTTGTGAAACACCTTGATTGAGCAAAGTTCAAATTAATCACCATCCTCTATGTAGTCTCGTGACCATGTTCTTGAAAGGAGGGACAAGATAGGGTAGATGAAGTGGACTATTTTAGGGTGGAGTAAAACACGAAAATGACTTGAGATGGAGGAGAGCGATGGTATCAAGGATCCGAAAAAGTCGCTTCCAAAAAGGAAGTCTCGCATTTGACTTTGATGATAAAAGTGATAAGGAACAAAAGGGGCGTGATTGGGGATTTAGAGTAGGCTATGAATAATATGGGGCGTGGGTAGGAGAGTAGGAGTATTGATATATTTCTTTTTTTTTTTATTATAAGGTACAATATAAATTGTACTCCGTGTTTTGTCGAATCCCCAAGTAAATGTACCTTCCCGGTATCCGAAAAATATAGAACTTATGTTTTTGGAAACGATTTTACGAGCGTAATAATATGGTATTATTATTACGTAAGATTTATGTTATATCTGTTTGCCGTTATTTAATTGGTGTCGGTATGTGTGCGGTGCCGTGACTTTCTAAATTCACGAGATAACATCTCATTTTTAAATCTAAAATAAATGACGCGTCGTAGAAAATAACCGATTTGAATTTTTGAAGTGCTAAATATTAGTATAATAATCAAATTTTACGGGTTGTTATAGTCTACCCACCTTGAGGAGATCCGTCCGGATCTCGATTTACGATACCGATAGAGTGTCAGGAACGAGGTGATGGTATTTTGAACAAGTTTTGAGTTTCCCTAGGTTGTTCTAGTGTTTCCTCTTTGGGTATGGGTACCTAGGTGTTATGCCAGCAGCACATCCTCTTTCTGAGGAGCCATGATTTTCTAGGGTAGGTTCATTGGGTGAAAGTTCTAATTTTTGATGTTATGAGGTTTCACTATTTTGTTAGTGTGGGCACCTCAAGCTTCTCATGGTTTTATCAAAAATGTACCCATTTCTGGTGTTTAACGATTCTAAAGTAAAGTGGTTAATTCTTAAGGTTTGCTACGGGTTTGTGTGTTTTCTTCTTTAAGGGATGGGGAAACGTTTGTTTTCGAATTTTCCTTTTGAATAAATGTTTACACAAGTTTGACTAAGACCGGTTTTCAAAATCGATAGTGTGTAAAAAAAATGACACATTTTCCCAAGGTTGTAAAACTGGTTCTTAATAGTGTATAAGGGGAATTTTGTGAAACTTTTAGTGTTTCGGCATTTCGTCTTAGTTTAATAAGGGTTTTGGAAAGTACTATTATTGGATTTTAAAGGGGAATCTTCCAGTTTGGAAACTATATTATAGCAAGGATGTGTAGCGGTATACCATTTACCCATAGCTACGAGTAGAGTTTAGTCGCCTAAGTTGGGTAGGGTTAGAGGTTTAATGGTTGGTGAACCTCATTGTTTTCTATGATTTTTAGGCAGTGGTGTGGGATACATCCTAAGGTCAGGCTTAGCTACCAAGTAGGACATTGGTGATTTCTGTTTATGAGGTATTAACTTAAAACACTTTTCGAGAAAGTAAGTAACTAGTGAAGTGGTTCTAGAATACTTTTCAAAGTATTAAGGAACATTTTATTTTGGTAAGGTATGGGTAGAATTGTAGTTTACTTTATGGTAAAATGGTAGGGTGGTAATTTGGTTTGTAGAATGATTCATGAAGTGATTCATGAAGTATTTTGATTATAATGGTTTGAGAGATAATCGGAAATAGTTTGTATGGCAACTCTTTTGTTTGTAGGAGAGTAACAAGGTAGGCACTGTTATTCTTAAGAGGTAGGTGGAGCTTCTAGGTATCAAATTTTCAACGGTAAAATTTTCAAGTTTTGTGGGATTATAGGTCACTTGTCGTGTCCTTCTAGATTTTTCTAGAGGTTTATTGTATTTTCTCATAGGTGCTATTGAAAGGTTGCTCCTAGAATGGGTTGATTTATCCATGGAGCGTAAGGTGTGAGGTAGGAGTGACTATAACATAACTCGATTATGATATGGAATTATAAAGTTTATGATTAAGAAGTAGTATGACGCCAGTGAGTGGCTTATGATTAAGGAATATTGTGACGCCAGTGAGTGGCTTATGATAGGGTGATGCCAGTAAGTAGTTTATGACTAAGGGATAGGGTGATGCCAGTGAGTGGCTTGTGATCAAGGAATGCCAGTGAGTGGCTTGTGATTAGGGAATAGTGTGACGCCAAAGTGTGGCTTATTACCTGTTTATTAAAGTATTAATATTCATCAAAGTTCACTGGACATAACGCTATTATAACTATCCCAAGTATTTCAAAATTCACCACCGAGCCTGACATAGGTGATCATGCTATGTCCTGATCGTCCCCGGTTGAATATAGGTGATCACCTATATTCACCCGAGGTGCAATGAATTTTTAAATACTTAGCTTAGTTACGCTAGTAATATGTCACAATACTTTTAAAGGTTGTCTTGAAGGATTAGAACAATTATTCTCTTTATGTGAGAGAAAGGTGTAGTGCGTTGATACGTAATTATACGTATAGGAAGGTAATTATAACCTACAATGAAACTAGGTGAGCAAAGATAAAACATGTATCTTATCAAGTATGATCTCAAAGATGATCATAAGTGAGGCATCACCTCAGCGATCGAGCACGTGTCACCATAGGGTTTAGTTTTGTAAAAGTGGTTATAGTCTAGGTTTTAAAATACCCGCCTCTCTATAACCTAGGCTCGATACGAATCAGAACACCCCAAAATGGCTCATCGGAAACACATAAGTATTGGGATGCTACTAAATTGGTATCACAACATAAGCATAGAACAATTGGTTTTTCATAAATAAACTTGTATTCATTCTTAAAAACAATGTTTACATTATTGATTAGTGCAGAAAATGGCCCATTATAAAAAAAGGTGGTCCCAATACATAAATCAGAGTCGTCTATGACCATGCCATGCCTTTGCCTTGCGCCTCCAAAGATAAGCTATCACTTCAAAACCTGAAGATACATGCTAAAAGGTGTCAGCTTACGCTGGTGAGTTCATAGGTTTTTATTTGTAAAAGTTTTATGGACCACAAGATTTGGTATCTAGTTCATTTCATTATGTGACCAGTTCACTCGGTCATGTTACCAGTTCACTCGGCAATGTGACCCGTTCATTCGGTCATGTATGTACATAGCAAATGCAACCAGTACAATCGGTCATGTGACCAGTTCACTCGGTCATGTGACCAGTTCACTCGGTCATGCAGGCATAACAGTTTTCAAATACTTTTGTCCATATGTAAAAGCATGCATTAACTTTACACTAGAATGCATCTAAGTAATCAAGTAATTGGCAAGTAACACATAATACATTCAGTCATTCAGCATAGTTTTTGTAAACAATTCACTTGTTCAGGTAAAATCAACATTTAGTTTAAGTAAAAGCGAGCATGTATTCTCCTCCAAAATGTTATGAAAATAGGTAAAAGTAGGGCTATGAAACTCACCTTAGCGATATGGTTAGAAATGCACAACAATAGCAAGTATGATATGACAACGGCTTCAACACGAAACCTAGATATAATATGGCAAGTCTTAGATAATATATTCCGCTTACGACCCTAAATGGTAATGTTTGAAAATGATTTATTTGTGAGACACTTGTATCATTTTAACTTGTGTGGTAATGCTTAGAGTTTAAACACAAAAGGTTTTCATATGTTTGAGTTTCAAATGCTTATAGTTCAACAATAAATATTTTCAAATACTTTCTCATGTGTTTGTGTTACGAGCTTATGTGAGCGCTTCATAGGTTAGTTTGATTATCGATGTATATAAAATGTAGATGTGAAAATATTTCTTAAGTATTGGATCTTGGAATAAATGGAAGAATGATGTATGCGAACGTTCAGATAAGAGTTGACTCGAATATTGGCTCAAGTATTATCGATGTGGGAAATAAATACAAGTCGGATTGTATTTATTAGATTTGTTAGATTTCGAGGTGAAAATATATATAATACATATTTATCTGAGTTGAGGAAAATAATATATTTGGATAAAGATATTACTTATAGTTTACGTGGATGTGATCACAAATAAAAAATATATTAAACATGTTTACTTAACGAAAATGACATAACCACTGAACTACAAGTTCTTTAGTGTTTAGTGTTGCAAAAGTTAGTATTAATGGACTGATAACTGTGACTTCCATGCTATACTTCTTTACAGTTTCCATACGTGTATGTGTTTTGTTTTACTTTTGTTTTACCAAAACTGTTTTGCCATCTTTTCTTCAAGTAAACATATCAAGCTCAATTAAACACAAGGTAACGAGAGTAATCAAATAAGCACTAAAATAAGTCGAATGTCTAAGTGTTTTCTTGTAGTTTATTTTAAGTTGACCAAATGCTTATTACTACTAAGCATTCGATATAGGTTTCAAGACGAGTTTCGTGATTGAGTTGTTTATGCAAATGTTGAGTACTTAAGAGAGTTCAAAAGCAACATGAAATCAAAAAGAACATGAGATAGATCAGTAAGCATCATTCCAAGATGCGAGCCAAGACTTAATATGTGTCTAATAATCATTTTTCCTTGATTAAGTAGATCGAGAAGACTGAAAAAGTTCATGAATCCATTTTTACTCGGAAAAGGTTTTCCACTGTTCCATGTTTTACGATAAAAGGGTATCTCATAAGCTTAGTAACACATGATTTTATTGCACAAGTGAAGCAAGGGTTTCGATATCGGTTTTATTTTAACGAGATTTGTATATATATATTGAACAGATTCAAGTTTTATTTTTACGAGAGATGTGTATATATCGAAAGAGTATATTTTGTAAATGTATGAGTTTGTAACGAATGAAAATGTATAGCAAAGAGAAGTGTGTCGAGTAGGCTTACAATGAGTGAGGAGTATACGAGAGCACGAGTAAGGACCAAAGATCGACTAGATTTCCAACGATCTTAATCCCGACTAGAACCTAAACCAAAATGTACTTCCAAACTTAAGAAGACATAACCGAATACCCTTTCTTCCGCTTCTTCTTACTCGGCAGCACACCAAGAGAACCAAAAGAGTGTTTTCAAGTTTGAAAGTATGAGCGTATGCGAGCCGAGAGTGTGAGAGCGGTGGGCGAGACGGCAGGAAAGGTGGCGGGATGTTGGTCAGGTCTTTGAGGTGGCGGCCCGTGTGCGGCAGCAGGTGTTAAAGGGCTGCCAAGATGGGAGGGAGGAGGAGAGTATTATAAGATGGAGGCTAGGTTTAAGTGGGTGTATGTCCCTTGTGATCGCCATAAAAGAAAAGAGGAGCAAAGGGTTGGTTTTGACCAAGCTTTCCATGGTGGTTATCTTGTGAAACACCTTGATTGAGCAAAGTTCCAAATTAATCACCTTCCTCTATGTAGTCTCGTGACCATGTTCTTGAAAGGAGGGACAAGACAGGGTAGATGAAGCTGGACTATTTTAGGGTGGAGTAAAACCTGAAAATGACTTGAGATGGAGGGGAGAGGCGATGGTATCAAGGATCCGTAAAAGTCGCCCAAAAGGAAGTCCGCATTTGACTTTGATGATAAAAGTGATAAAGAACAAAAGGGCGCAGCTAGGGATTTAGAGTAGGCTATGAATAATATGGGCGTGGGTAGGAGAGTAGAGTATTGATATATTTCTTTGTTTTATTATAAGGTACAATATAAATTGTACCGCCTTTTGTCGAATCCCCAAGTAAATGTACCTTCCCAGACCAAAAATATAGAACTTAGGTTTTGGAAACGATTTTACGAAATGTATTAATATGGTATTATTATTACGTAAGATTTATGTTATATCCGCTTGTCGTTATTTAATTGGTGTCGGTATGCGTGTGCCGTGACTTTCTAAATTCACTTAGATAACATCTCATTTTTAAATCTAAAATAATGACGCCCGCGAAAATAACCGATTTGGATTTTCAAGTGCTAAATATTAGTATAATAATCAAATTTTACGGTTGTTATAGTCACCCACCTTACAGGAGATCCGTCCCAGATCTCAGTTTACGTTACCCGATAGAGTGTCAGGAACGAGGTGATGGTATTTTGAACAAGTTTTGGGTTTGTGTGTTTTCTTCTTTAAGGGATGGGGAAACGTTTGTTTTCGAATTTTCTTTTCGAATAAATGTTTACACAAGTTTGACTAAGACCGGTTTTCAAAATCGATAGTGTGTAAAAAAAAATGACACATTTTCCAAGGTTGTAAACCGGTTCTTAATAGTGTATAAGGGAATTTTGTGAAACTTTTAGTGTTTCAAGATTTCGCCTTAGTTTAATAAGTGGGTTTGGAAAGTACTATTGTTGGATTTTAAAGGGAATCTTCCATTTGGAAACTATATTGTAGCAAGGATGTGTAGTGGTATACCATTTACCCATAGCTACGAGTAGAGTTTAGTCGCCTAAGTTGGGTAGGTTAGAGGTTTAATGGTTGGTGAACCTCATTGTTTTCTATGATTTTTAGGCAGCGGGATACATCCTAAGGTCAGGCTTAGCTACCAAGTAGGACATTGGTGATTTCTGTTTATGAGGTATTAACTTAAAACACTTTTCGAGAAAGTAAGTAACTAGTGAAGTGGTTCTAGAATACTTTTCAAAGTATTAAAGAACATTTTATTTTGGTAAGGTATGGGTAGAATTGTAGTTTACTTTATGGTGAAATGGTAGGGTGGTAATTTGGTTTGTAGAATGATTCATGAAGTGATTCATGAAGTATTTTGATTATAATGGTTTGAGGGATAATCGGAAATAGTTTGTATGGCAACTCTTTTGTTTGTAGGAGAGTAACAAGGTAGGCACTGTTATTCTTAAGAGGTAGGTGGAGCTTCTAGGTATCAAATTTTCAATGGTAAAATTTTCAAGTTTTATGGGATTATAGGTCACTTGTCGTGTCCTTCTAGATTTTGCTAGAGGTTTATTGTATTTTCTCATAGGTGCTATTGAAAGGTTGCTCCTAGAATGGGTTGACTTGTCCATGGAGCGTAAGGTGTGAGGTAGGAGTGACTATAACATAACCCAATTGTGATATGGAATTATAAAGTTTATGATTAAGAAGTAGTATGACGCCAGTGAGTGGCTTATGACTAAGGAATATTGTGACGCCAGTGAGTGGCTTATGATAGGGTGATGCCAGTGAGTAGTTTATGACTAAGGGATAGGGTGATTGATATGTGGCTAAATACACATATATTTTATATTGTTTAACCCCACAAAAACAGCCAAAAACACACAAATGACTATATAAATGTTACAAATATCATGAAAATGTGTTTTATGTGTTACAAATGCAAAAGGATTGAAACCGATGAAAACAACAAAGTTTACAAAATTGGCGCTTAGTCCCTAAACTTCACAGATTGTCGAAATGGTCCCCTGAAAAATATTTTGAAGAAGAATCAACAATAGTCCCCCGAATCATGAAATGACAAATTTTACCCTTGAAGTTCAAGTTTGCAAAAATGGCAAGTTTAGTCCCTCAACTTTGAAAAAATGACATAAATAGTCATTGGAAATTTACAAATGTGAAAATAATCAAGAGTAACCCTTGTACTATTAAAGATTGGCATAAATGGTCCTTTTGATAAGTTTGGAAAAAGTGGCAGTTCAAATTTCTTACTTTGCGTAAATTACAAATATGGTCCTTGTATTAATAACAAACCAAACCGACTTTCAGATTTTAAACCCGCCAAACCAATAGAACCCCATCTAAAACCATTTTGAACCTCACCCTATTACTAATAACGGTCAACGCAGTCAAACCATCACCACTGCTCACCCTTCCTCCCATTCCACACTGTGTCCACCTTCACCTCCACCGCTTTACCATCTGTATCACCACCTTTCCACCTCACCTTAGCTACTCCACACCGGCTAACAACTCCTCCACCTCCACATACACCAAATCCCATTAAATGCAAAACTCGCCAAAGACCTTTTCCGCCAAAATGCCACATGTATGGTTTGATGAATTTCAATGATCCAAGGATGAAACAAGGTGGAATGTTCGGATGTCGACATAGAGTCTCAAAAAGCTATAAAGAGAGGATGAGAAGCAAAGAAGAAAACTAAGTAGTGTAATTTAGTTTAGGTAATGTCGTTTTAGTTAATTTTTAAATTCTAGTGTATGTTTAAGCTTTAAAATACTTTGTAAAGTTATTTCAGTGTATTAAGAACTTATTTTCAGTTTCAATTTCAGCTTTTGTATACGATTTCGCTTTATGCCTATTACCTTGTCTAAATTCTCAAAATACTCAATTGTTGTTATTAGTTGTTGCTAAGGATTTTAAAGCTCTTATAAGCTCCTTACAAAGCTTGTATAAGTTTCTAGAAACTAAAAAGTCACCAGTAGTTAAAATGAAAAATTACCAAAATATAAAAATAGTTGGAAAATAAAAAATCCATGGAGAAGATGCCAGAGACTGAAGCAAGGTGTATTATGGATTGATTTGGTTTAGAGGCTTAGTGGTAAGCCTATAGGAGTGGTCCTCAGTCCTCAGTCCTCAGTTTTGAGCACAAACATAATTTGTAAGCCATTTCTTTGAAATTTGCATTTCCTAGTATTAGTAATGAAACCTTGTTAATTCTAGTTTAATCCTATCTAAATATAGTTAATATTAGTTAATCAATAGGTTACTTGGTCTAAAAATCTGTTTTAGTACATTAAGCTTTAAAACTGTTTGTTAAAGTGTTGTTTGGAATTGCTTTGTAAACTGTGTTAGAGTTTGTTCAAGCTATTGTTCTTACTTGTTTCATGTCACATGAGTGTCTAATAACTCATTTCAGTCATAAAATATAGTCCTTGTTCAATAAAAAGTCAAAACCATCTTTAATTTTACCTTAAGTGTTAACTGTTGAGAATTTAGAGTACAAATTACATCAAAGTTGCTTATAACTAGATACTTTAGCTTAAAATCATCTTATTATAGCTTATTTTAACATACTTAGTTCATAGAATCAATTATAAGTTCACATAAGTCAAATTATTAGTTTATCTTAAAAAGTCAAACTTTTCAATATAGTTGTTTTTGAATAAAATGGATAATTTTATATAGGACATAATACTAAGATTTAGGATATAAGCATTTGGGATATTAAAGTTTAGCTGCTTAACTAAATTAGAAAAATATTAGTTCACTTTTAATCAGCTTATAAAGTGCTTATTACTTAGCTTCTTTTGAGTCCTTATTTAGAAAAGTGCCCTGTGCACAGTGTTGCTAGCCTATTTCTCAAGCTCTCACAGAGCTTATTAGTGAGCTTCAGCTTGTGAATTTTGTTTTTCTTAAAAGCCCACCTAGCTGTGTCTCTATTCCAGTTCTTACTTTTCATTTTGCAGCTTATTTAATAGGTCTGCCATTAGCTTTTTATTTTGTCCATTTCATATAGTCCAAAGTTCATCCAGTGTTTATCAGTTATTTCATAAGCTCCTCATAAGCTCACCAGTGAATTCCACTATGAAAGCTTTAGCTTTTTGGATAGCTTATTTGGTTAACTTGTTAGTCCCAGTGTGTATTTTAATTTCCTAGCTTATCTAAGTGCTTAAAATTTAGCTTAAAGGTGCCTAGAAACCACAAAGTGTCCTGTGAACCAGTTTATATCAGGCTTATTCGCTTATTCTATGCTTATTTCTTAGTTAATTTGCTTTTTCTGGCCATTTTAGCTTATTAACAATTGTTAAGCTTATTTTCATTTAACTTTAGCTTATTGATTAGCTTATTAGTAATTTTAGCTTAGCCTTGTTCTTATTTCAATTCTTGCTAAACTGTTAAGTATCATAAGCTCAATCTGAGCTTATTTGTTGTTTTTGTAAAAAGTTGTAGTTTTGAAAATTGCTTATTATCATTAGCTTAATAAGTTTGTAAAAGAAAAAGTTCAAAAAGAAAATAAAAATCAAAAAGCCATTGTTGGGATTCGAACACTGGCCACCCAGCTCACCACACACACACCATACCAACTGCCCTTGGGTCTTTGACTGGTTATGGTTTGCAACATTTAATATATAACCTTTCTTTTCCATTTTTAGCTTATACGAGCTTTTTAGCTTATTTTTAGCTTATTTTAATAAGTTGTCATACCTTTTATGTTTTTCTTAACTTTGTATTAGTATAAAGTATTTTATAAAAAAGTTTCAGATTTTTCTTAATAGTTTTAGTATTTTTAATCATTTATTTAGTTTAAAAGAGTATTTAATTCATAATAAAAAATATAAAAGTCAAAAAAATATAAATCTTTTTTCTAAAATTTTATTTTGTCATATAGTAAGTAAGAAAATTGTTTTTACATTCATAGGACTTTGTATTAGTATAAAGTATTTTATAAAAAAGTTTCAAATTTTACATATAACGCACGTTTTCATTCTAGGTCACGTTTTTAGATAATTTAGGTTTACTCTTTAATTAAAATAGTTTATTTAAGTTATTTTGTTTTATAAATCAAGAAAAATCAATTTTAAAAATAGTGATAGCGTTTATTTAATATAATCTAGCTTTTTAATTTTCTTTAATTTGCATTTAAGCCCCGTAATTTACAAACTTTTCTTTAGGTATAATTCTTCAAAATCATCACCTTTTTCCCGTCCAATATTCACCCGATCACAAATTGCCTTATTACGTTGTTCACACCTCGTTGGGACTTAACGACCTGTGGATACACTAAACTCTCCGCATCTTCGCTTTCGTCTCGTCGTCGACTTTTATTACGGTTGACCATTCACAAGTGGTTGATTTCAGTGATAAAACCCGACGGTTTACCAATCGATGATGCCGATGAGTGGCTTGTGATCGGGGAATGCCAGCGTGAGTGGCTTGTGATCGTGGAATGCCGCTGAGTGGCTTGTGATTAGAAATAGTGACGCCAATGTGCTTATTACCGCTTATTAAAGTATTAATATTCATCAAAGTTCAC